>APFE030709597.1:9232-19942 GCA_000404065.3 Pinus taeda
CAGTTTGCCTTTCAGGTTCACCACGTGATGTATGTATAATTCCTAAATGTAGTCTAAGATGATAAACAGATGTTTTATCTTCTTTCAGCAATGAAAATCCTAGCTACTAAAGGGAAGAAAGTCCAGCATCTTTTCTTCACAGAGCACAGAGCACATGCTAATATGCACAGTCTTAAATCAAGCCAAGCATTCAAAATGCAAATGCACATGCATGTATTGGTTTTCAGATCTCTTAATGTGTAAATGACGCTAAGAAAGCTATGTGCAAAACTGAATTACTTTTAAAGCAACTGTACTCAACAAAATTCTTTTTCAAAATGAAGTGAAAGCAAGAGAGACACTTTGCAATTTTGAAATGGAAATTGCTTTTCGACACTCTAAAACTAGTAATTCAAATATTATGCAACAGGAACTGTATAATCAACTATCTAAAACAATGGAATTGCTTCCTAAAACTGAAAATGACAGCTACGACACTTTCAGATCTAGAGACAACAGTTCGACTATGCTACTTTTTGCAAAATAGAACTAAAACGACGCACAATACATAAAAAACGTTTATAGTTCTTTGCACTAAGGAGGCGAAATAATGCAAGAGAAGGGGGTATTCACAGAAGTACACTGATTACAGACAGCAAAAACTCTTGAATAAGACTGAAAACAGTGAGAAAAATCCACAGTCGAAGGGCAAAACCAATCCTCCCTGACCATCGCACCTGTTACACAGTGAACTCAGTATGTAGTGCACCTACTCCATTTGGGAAGTGCGATGCATATAGGCTGCCTTGAAGGTAGGGTGCGATGGTTACAGTGCGAGACTTTGAATGAGATTTCACTCATAGTTTGCAGTTTAGTTCAGGTGTTTAAGCTGAATAAGTACAGATCAATGTATGTAAAAACATAGGGGTGATCGAAGAGGTTACTAGAGCCACCACTCAAGGCAATTAGACTGCTTGCAGATCTATTGTTTAATTCATAAACAAAACCCAGAGATTGACTGAAGCAGCATTGATCTACTTTGTATTTGTATGACAAATGTAGTTCGAAGGCTAGCTGGATTGACTTCAGGCTCCGTCTGTATGTTTATAAAAGAAACAAGGATAGATATGTTAACAAGTAATCTAGTCGCTCCCTAGCGGAGTCGCCATTTTGTTATACGAGAATAGTGTCCACACAGATACTGTTATTCCCACTAAGATGGGTGACTATCTTAGAAACAAACAATCAAAGTTTACTATTGATTCCTATTATGAAAATAGATGAGAGGAGCACCAAGAGGGCCAGCCTAAGTCTTGCGCTCAATTTCCTCTCTTTCTTGATAGAGTTTTTCCATTTGCTCGTTGTCTGCTCAGCTTCAAAAGGACCTGTAGAATCACAAAAACATACTACTATGCAAGAAACAAGGATCTAAGTTCATAAATAATGCTGGATCAGATGTGCATTAACCATATACAAGCATATATAAAGAAGTACACACGAATATGGAAGGAAGCAAGAATAGCTTTATTCAGATGAAAAGTAGCAAGAGGATTACAACCATGAGCTCTGACCTAGCATCATCCTCCAGCTAAGAAGCCCTTCTTTACCTCAAGCAAAGCAAAATCACCCAACACTGTGAATGTACACCAGAATACCAACAACACTTCTTTATAAGTTACAAAATTCTAGCCTCTGGATCTTTATGATGAGGGATCCATATATAGATGATTACAGAGAGGTGAGTCATCTTTTGGGATCTTGATTAGTGTCTTCTCTCTGATAGTTCATGCTTCCACTTGGAGAATGATGATCTCTTACTCATCCCTGGTCGAAAATGGAGTGGCAAGTGTCAGAGGGGAAGCTTCTGGAAGATTCCATGATCTTCCACCTTGCATTTTTCCCTGCCATTTGTCCATTCCCGACCATCGCACCCTACAAAGGAGAAAAATAGTATGCATCGCACCCTGTACATTGGGAAGGTGACATGCATTGTACCCTCTGCATTGAGCTTTCAGTATGGTCCAGTTTTGACCATTTATGAGCATTTTTCAGTGGAGAACTTCTGGGAGATGATGTAATCAATTGACCTTGTTCCTTTAGGCAGTGAAGCAACACTTTTAGGGACTTAAGAGCCCTCGGTTTATGGACATTTGTGATTGGGGTTGAAGTGCCCAAAAATGTCTATAACAACACTTCACACACCCAAAAAACTAAAATACTGTGAATGCTTTAACAATGCAAATTACCCTAATGTAAGATATAATGGAGATGCAAGATCCTAAATCACTAAAAAAGAGAAAGTAATTGTTTATAACTAACAATGAGCCAACTTAAGTACTGAAGAGGATAGATATTTTGAACACAAATTTCTCCCAAACAAGAAGGACAAATTGTAAAAGATTGCAATTCACTTTCAACAACAAAAAGAAACCAAAAACCAAACTTGGCAAAAACAAAACAAAAACAAAGTTTTTTGAGATCTTTTCTTTTTAAAGAAACAACCAAAAACAACTTTTTGAAATCACCCAAAATGCTACTAAAAACTCAAAGATCAAAAAGAGATCTCGAGGAGTCTTTGCAAGTTACAAACTCGAAAATGAATGAAAACTTGAACAAAAAGACTTCAACTTGTACAAAATGACCCAAATAGTAGCAAAGAGTTTGACAAAATGACCAAGAAGCCAAGAAAGAAATACTTCCAAATGCTTCAAAAAGACTTTCAAAAAGCAAGAAAAGCTATGAGGCCACAAAACAAAGCAAAGCAAAGCAAGTAGATTCAAAATTCAAGCTTGACACTGAAACTAAAAACAATCTCATGTTCTGGAGGAGCAGAGTAGTCAAGAGCTTCTGAACGAAGTCTTGTGTTCCAAAAAACCAATTACAAACTTGCTCAAGAAGTAAACCTTGGCCAAATCTTTTCAATGAGGAAGAGACTTCAAAATAGTAAGCTTACAGAATAATTAAATTCTTCAGATAGAAATTGACCATACAGAGACTAAAAAGACCAGGCAACAAATCTATCTGGGTAGAGAGATTTGAAAAAACAATGCAAAAATTTGCATACGCAATTGTGTTCAAACACAAAAGTGTGCACACGTGCTTCTAACAAAGGAAACTTGTATATATGTGGGTTCACTTTACCAAAACAAGCATGTATACACTACTATAAACAAAGTAAAAAGTGTATGCAAAGCTTTACAAGAAAAAAAAATAAAAAATTCTGATCGAAAAGATCAGACTTAAGGCCTGGGACTCTGGTAGACCAAATAAGACTGCAACAACAAGAAAACCAAAGACTGAGCCCTCATTGATAATGAACAACCCAAACTAGGAATAACAAGATTGTTATCCCTAATGGAGTCACCAATTCTATTTCAAGAATAATTATCCTAGGGCTTTGGGTTAGAACCCCAACATAGCAAAAGCAAACTACAACAAGAAACACTCATACAACTCAGGGAAAATGCTTATATAATCAAACTACATAAGAGTGACTGTACCTGATTTCCTTCATTCGAGTAGGTCCTATAGGTTTCAGACCCTCTGCAGCTCTTGATGTTCTTCAAATCTGAAAATCATTCAATTTAAACATACATAGCAGTATAGAAGTAAAGCATATTCACAAAATTGACTTTATATCATATAAACAAATGATTGATCATACATCAAAACATCATTCATACATGAACTAAAAAATAATTTGATGCATAAACATAGTTAATTTCGGAAACAAGACATCATTTCTTTTATTGCAGTAAGCTATAAATGACATGGAGAGAATTCACCTGAGTCTTCTTCTTCTGGCTCCAAGGGGAACCGTCCTCTAGATTCATCCTATCCCAGCCTTCAACAATATCTTCCATGACCAACACCATGATATCTCAAGAAAAAGGGAGAATATCTAAAATCAAGGAAACAAGGGTTTCCTAAAGCTTGGGGAAGTGCATGAGGCACAGGGATTCATCAGACTCAGTCAGGGATAATATCAGTATAATAACTCTATCTCTTCTCCTCCTTAAGGCCTTCTCATAGAAGTCTAT
The DNA here is from genome assembly GCA_000404065.3 of Pinus taeda. Taxonomy (NCBI): domain Eukaryota; kingdom Viridiplantae; phylum Streptophyta; class Pinopsida; order Pinales; family Pinaceae; genus Pinus; species Pinus taeda. The sequence goes on from APFE030709597.1 coordinate 13,252, forward strand.
TTATACTTCTCCCAATTAGTTTTTTAGTTGTGAAATAGTTGGGAAACAGTTGGGCCATGGGCAATAGCAGGTAATCAACAGGTAAAACCCATGAACTCCACCCAAAATTAAGGAAATTTTTGTTTTTTAAGCATTTTAATACATATACATAGGTTGGATATTGACTGACTCGTGTGTACATGCTTTTAGCTCAGGGAAAAGTAGCGTATAAGGAATAAAACATTTTTTTGATATATTTGGACCAAGTCTGGAAGGAGAGGTTGCCCTAGGCCATAAACCAAGCATCACAAATACCAAGAGTGGTAAATGGTGCTATAACATGCATGAACTTAGACCATCTACAAACCTGTAATAGCTTAGTATGAATCCTACATGAAAATTGTGAGATCTTTTGGAAAACATAAAATGTACGAATAAGTATGAATGCTAACAAAAAAATAAAATGAAATGCATCTTTCTTACCTGTTTCCTTTATGAGCAAGTTCCTTTGAAGTAACTCCAAAAAACAAATTAGTGTAAATCGTTTTCAGGAATTATGAAATGTACATTTGCGAAATTTTCCCACATTTTTGTTTTTAATTGTTTTGATTTTTATTTTACTTTATTGTTCACACAACCCTTTATTTACAAAGAAAAATATAAGCAAAAAACTCTCGAATAAGCATGAAATGAAATTGTTTCAAACAAACAATCAATCAATCATGAATACTATCAGAGCAGGAGGTAACTCCTCAAATTTAATTGTATTATTCATTAGGTTGTTCATTATTATACATAAGAGGGAGAGACTGTTCAGTTCATCTCCTGATGACTCTCCATTTCCTTTATTATTTATTTACACTAATTACAGTTGTTCGCCTAATCCTTATGATTAGGTGTCAACATTCCCCCCCTTAATCTGAAGGGATGTTGGTGAATCCAAGCATCATTCTAAATCTTTCAAGTTTTTCCCTTCCAAGAGCTTTGGTGAAGATATCTATAATCTGTTCATTAGTGGAACAATGGCGAAGATGGATTGTTTTGGCCTCAACATGATGTCAAATTAGATGATATTTTGTGTTTATGTGCTTCGTTCGATCATGGAACTTTGGGTTCTTGGCCAACTTTATTGTCGAGGTATTGTCAATCATGAGTGGAGTCGATTGTACTTGTTTTACATACAAATCTTCCAGAATTTTCTTGAGCCACACAATTTCTTTTGTTGCCTCAGCTGCTACCACATACTCTGCCTCTGTTGTGGAATTTTATGGAACTGATTATTTGTGTGATCTCCAAGAGACAACTCCTAATCCAAGACTCATAGCATAACCTGAAGTAGATACCCCAATTTCTTTGTCTCCATTGAAGTCTGAATTAGAGTATCCAATCAAAATAATGTCGCCCACCTGGGTATACTTGATTCCAAAGTCTTGAGTTACCTTCAAGTACTTTAGAACTCCTTTTGCAACAGACCAATGTCCCTCACAAGGCTTTTGCATAAACTTGGAGAGGATTCCAACAACAAATTAAATGTCTGGTCTGGTAGTAGTCAGGTAGTTGAGACTTCCTACAAGCTGTCTATACTTTGTTGAATCCTCAAATTCTTTTCCTTTAATGGATGTGAGCTTTAAGTTTTGTTCGATTGGAGTAGTTAGAGGATTGCATTCATTCATGCCAAACCTGTTCAAAAAATCTCCAATGTACTTCTTTTGAGAGAGGAATATGGACTTCGGATGTTGAGTTACTTCAATACCAAGATAGTAATTAACATAACCCAAATCAATCATTCCAAAACCTTTCCCCAATTCCTTCTTTATGGATGCAATGTAGCTCTCGTTGTTCCCTGTCATCAAAACATCATCTACATATACCACAAGATATACAACTATTTTTCCAACCTTCTTGACATACAAAGTTGCATCATCAAGATCATAATGTTTGAAATTGAGTTTCAAAAGATGCTCAGTTAGTTTTTCATACTAGGCTTGGGGTGCTTGTTTGAGGCCATACAAGGATTTCACAAGTTTGCATACTTTATGTTCATGTCCTTTTACAATAAATCCTTTATGTAGGGACATAAAAACATTCTCTTTTAGATCTCCATTCAAGAAAGTAGTTTTTACATCCATTTGATGGACTTTCCAACCGTTTTGAGCTGCTAGGGCAAAGAGTGTCTGGATGGTAGCCCATTTTGCTATGGGGGAAAATGTATCTTCATAATAGACCCCTTCCTTCTGTGCAGAACCTTTTTCCACAAGCCTGGCTTTGTGCTTGTCAAGTGAGCCATTAGATTTATACTTGTTCTTGTAGACCCACTTGCAACCAATTAGTTTGGTTCCCAATGGAGGATCAACCAGCTTCCAAGTGCCATTCTTTATCAAGGCATCATATTCATTTTTCATTGCCTCTTTCTATTCATCGTGAGAAGCAACTTCTTTAAAGGAAGTTGGTTCAAAATCCGTAGACAAATTCAATTCACAATCATAAGAAACATCCATATCAACAGGTGAATCAAAGTCATCTACATCACCTCCATTTTTACGGGTTGAATTTCTAGTTCCTGTCATTCCAACCTCATTAGGATGAACAATTTCAAGTGTCTTTGTCAACCACTTTAGGGGACCTTTCTGATATGGTCTAGGCTACTTCGTTGATTGAGTTGGGACTGAATCAAGATTGAGTCTCCTAATTCTATCAATTACATCACTCAAAGTATCATCCGTTGTTGGAGTTTCATGCGGGGGAGAGGGTGTTTCAGAAGAAGATTCCATAGGTTGATCTAGTTTAGGAATGCCCCATTCAAGATGTGGAATATGATTATCAAATTCTTGAAATGAATTTTCATTTACGAATCTATCCAGGTGATCAAGTTGCCGCTCAACAATATTGTCAGTTTTGGATGATTCAAGAAATATTACATCTCTAGATATAACAAACTTTTTATTGACTTCATCATAGAGACAACATGCTTTGGAGGTGTTTGAATGCCCTAGGAAGATACACTTACGACTTCTTGCACCAAGTTTGTTTCTATGTACCTTTGCTATCAATCCATAACATGTGGAACCAAATATCCTGAGATGTTTTACCGAATGAATGTGGCCATACCACAATTCATAAGGAGTCTTATTTCTAATAACCTTAGATGGACATCTATTCTTTACATATACAGCACATAGAACTACATCAGCCCAAAAAATCAATTTTAAATTTTTGAGAAACATCATGGAGCACACCATATTTAATATTGTCCTATTCATTCTTTCAGCTACTCCATTTTATTGGGGATTATAAGGCACAATTGTTTGATGTTTGATCCCATGTTGGCGAAGATAATTTTCAAATTCATTTGAAGTGTATTCTTTTCCATTATCAGTGCAAATAGTGCCAATATGAGATTGTGCATCATTTTCAATCCATGTATGAAAGTTCTTGAATGTTTGAAAAACATCATAGTTGTTCTTCAATAAATAAACCCAACACATTCTAGTGTAGTCATCAATAAATGTCATCATATATTTATTTCCATTTGCAGAAGGAACAAGAATTGAACTACATAAATCTGAATGAATGAGTTCAAGTTTTCTATGTGCTCTAGAATGTGAACCATGAAAAGACTGTTTTCTATGCTTTCCTAGAATGCAAGCATCACATTGCTTAAGTTTCCTAGGAATTGTAAGCAAACCAGTAACACCATTTTTCTTCAACAAGCGGAGGTTGTCATAGTTCAAGTGTTCAATTCTAGCATGCCATAATAAACTTTATGGAAATGTACCTTCTTGATAATGAGAATTGTATGAGAGATTTTGTGTACGAGCAGAGGTACCCTGCAGCTTGAGAAGCCTTTTTTCTTCTATCCCCGTCATGACAAGTGAGTGGTCTGATGCTTTTCTCACCTCAAGCTTGCCATAAAAAATATTAATGGAGTGCCCTTCTGGAAGATGTGGACAAAGGAAAGCAAGTTTCTCCTTAGCTATGGTAGATATAGAACATGATGCAGAAGAAATTCTAGAAGACCAAGCAATTTAAGTCTGATTGTGTCAAGCCCTAATGGCTTGAGTTTTGATTTATCTACAAAGTATACTGCTTCATCAACATTGTCAGTAAATCCTTCAAAAAAATCTCTTCTAAAAGTCATGTGGCAAGTTGCTCCTGAATCAAGCAACCAATGATTTTTCCAAGAAGAAAGTGAAACATTAAATAAGTCTTCATTTACTCCAATATTACAGTGTGCCACAACATAGTGAGTGGATTTAGGTGCTTTACCTTTGTCTTTGTCATTAGTTTTACCTTTGGGTTGGTTTCTTTCCTACTCAATTCTGTCCCAAGGCAACTTGCATGTGTATGCATCATGTGATCCATCTCTTTTGCAACATATGTAATGCAAATTTGAATTTTCTCCTTGAGAGTGTCTGCCCCCCTGCCTCTGAAATTTCTTCCTCTTCCTCTGGAAGAATCTTGAGCAAGATTCTTCTCCCTATGTGTAAGACACACAGCCTCTTCAAAAGACTAAGGAGTTGCCTTCTTCCGAAAAGCTTTCTCTCTTTCATCAAATTTTTTCACAAGGGAGTCAAAGGTAATATCTTTGACGTTTCCATTTGCTTGCAATGACTAAAGATAATTTGAGTAAGTGGGATAAAGTGCCTTGAGAAAATCTATCAGAGGAATGTTGAGTTCGACATTAGTGACTTTTATATCATGCATAATAGATTTTACTTATGATGCAAGAGAAATAGGATCATCATTTTGTAATTCAAGGGTGAATAATTTAATCATGAGTTGAACAACTTCAAGTGCAGAGTGTGAGTCATAGAGTTCCTTCAGTTTTCGTAAGGCTTCGAAATCATTTGAAAATGGCAAAATATGGTGACTCACCTCTTCATTTACTCATGCTGCAATCAATGCATAAGCCTTGTTGTTCTTATTTTCCCAAGTGGCAAATTCCTTCTCTGAGGTAGGTTGTTCTAGCTCCTTGTCTCCATTTCCAACACACACTCCTTTCCACAACTCATTAAAAATGAGAGTGTGTTTGATTTTTCATGACCATTCAGGATAGTTCTTTTTGCCAGTGAGAACCACTCCCACAATAGATATCAATGAATGCATTTTTAAAAACAGTGCACTGTAAAAAAAAAAATATACTTCTACTGCTAATATATAAAATATTTTCAGTTCTGGTGTTAAAGAAAAACTGCACTGTAATGGCAATACTCTGAAAAAATGCAATTTTGTTAGAAATATGACAGAGGTATTATTGGGGGGGGGGGGGCATTATATGGGGGAGGATTGGTATGAGAGCGTGGAGGGTAATCACATTTGTATAGAGGCGCATACAAAAGTAGTTGGAATGTACTATATAAGAGGATAGATAGCATGTATCGGTACTAGTGTGTAGTTTGTGAAGAATGTGGATTGGGTGATTGTAAAAATGAAATGCTACTTTTCTACAAATGTGACATTGTTTACCACATGTGTTGCCTTCACCCTATTGTTGCTCAAGTTCCTACAGGAAGCTAGTTTTGATACTCAAAATAACACACAGATAGAGATATTAGTAGGCATTATTTATTTACTAAACATTCCTCCTTCTATTACTATGGTCCTAATTTTATATGGTAGAACTGCCTCGTACTCCTCTTCACTGGTGGCACATTAGGAAGAATGGTGCCCACCAGGGAGCTTGTCATTTCCACCCTTCTTCTTGATCCCACCTATTTTCCTTTGGTTAGCTTCCTCCTCTTCTTCTTCACTGGAAGAGATGGAGTCATGATTGGCTATGCTATGAAACTTTCCTAGTACACCCGTGTGTTGTTGCTTCTCAATTTCCCCATTGGTAAAATATTGTCCATGCAAAGACTGAGTTGTATAATAGCGAGCGGACCAAGCCTAATTGTGGGTGGCAGCACCAAGATGAGATACAACAACAGTAGCTAGACAATAAGGTGCAACAGAACCTGCATAGGCCACCACAACGAAAAGCTTGGGAGTGGTGATGGTTCAACACTCCATCCTGACACATGACAAAGATGGCCTTCAGTCCATTTAGCAGCATGATGCTCAAGAGGGAAATACGAGAAAAATTATGTAGGAGGATAGTTATGCAACAATGATTAAAATAATACCATAGGGACAATATGGCAGAGAGCCCAGAGAGCACAAAGAATAGAGGGACAAAATATGGCAAAAAACGGATACAAGGAGTTACAACACAAAAGCTAATTTTGGGAGCTGGCTTTGATACCATGTCGGACCATGAGGTAACTCCTCAAATGTAATTGTATTATTCATTTAGGTTGTTCATTATTATATACAAGAGGGAGAGATCGTTTAGTCCATCTCCCAATGACTCCCCATTTCATCTATTATTTATTTGCACTAATTACAGTTGTTCACCCAATCCCTATGATTAGGTGTCAACAAATACATTCATCCTAAGAATTTCCATCAACTAATATTTTTTTTTTACTGTTATTGTGCATCATCTCCTTGGGCGATCTGCCTTTTTATGTAATAATTATTATGCAAAAACCTGTTATAAAAGAATGTTGGAAGTTATTTTTTCTCTTGTGATGTCAAGTTAAGGAGAGTTGGAATAGAATGCATCCCCCCTTTGTTATTTTTCTTGAAGTAGGCTACATGGCTATGGATATACAAAATTTGGCAAGCCATGAATATATAAGTACAGTTCCATGGATTTTTATTTTATTATATA
>APFE030709597.1:20230-41861 GCA_000404065.3 Pinus taeda
TATATAATAAAATAAAAATCCATGGAACTGTACTTATATATTCATGGCTTGCCAAATTTTGTATATCCATAGCCATGTAGCCTACTTCAAGAAAAATAACAAAGGGGGGATGCATTCTATTCCAACTCTCCTTAACTTGACATCACAAGAGAGAGAGAGAGAGAGAGAGAGAGAGAGAGAGAGAGAGAGAGAGATTTTTATTTCTTGAACTCGGGGGTGATGGTAATGGTAACATTTGTATGTCTTAGAGCTTTTACCAATGCCTTCTAGTTCCCTACCACACTTGCATTTGTTGCTGCAAAGCATTTCAATCGTAAATGCCCATTTTCATTCGATTGACATATATATCTCTCATGAAACTACCACCCCCTGGAACTTCTTAAGTCTTACTCCTGTTTATGAATTTATGGCTTGAATATCTTCAATTCAAACATCCTATACTTTACCTGACATTTCACTGTAGGTGATATGCCAACAAGAAATATTTTGACTATCCATTCCATCTTCATCCCAACCACTCTTTGTTGCAACTATATCATCACCTAAAACAACATGGCAGTTATCAATACACAATATAAATAGGAATCTGGATCAATTCCATTAGTGTTTGGTGATTCAAGTGGTGTATGTATTCTAAAAGCAATGATTTCATAATGGTCAGACCTTGTACCGTTCCTCCATTCTTTGTAGGCAGCATATCTCTAAACTATGTTTCTACGAACCTGTTCAGGAAAGATCAGGAAAACCGGATCTTCTCCTTCCATCATGGTCACAACTATCCGTGCATTAAATTCTAAATCTGTTTTTCCATGTAATCTAGCAAATAAAGCTCCAAAGAACCCCAGAAATCTCTCAAATGGTTATGAATTTGAGAAAATTGGTCATAGCTGTTTTGAAGAAAACCCATGTTTTATTTTTTTTTAAATATGCTTCCATTTGGTCATAAAATGCATTTTAAAATGATGGGTCAACAGTGCTACATTTTTGGCTTCTACTCAGGTAACATTGAACAAGAGGACAAAAACCACATAGTCTTGTGTAGTTTCTGTGATGTTTTGACTTTTGTGTGTGATAACACTATTAATAACCCATTAAATTGAAAGATAAGTGGAATTTTGTTTATTAGAATAGTATGCATTCAGCTAGAATCCAATGCCAGATTCTTGGGAATATTCTAATCACAGATTACCTTCAAGTGACAGATCCAATTCCACGTGCATAGTCCCTTAGAAAAGATCCAAATCCGATGCCAGAAGTGAGTGAAGTGAAAAATACAGTGATATATATATATATATATATATCCACATCGAGAGCCATAGTCCATTGTTCCTGAAGGTGATGTTAAATCATTGGGATGTGTTGAAAGAAATAATGTTCCGAGATGAGTACGTGTTTCTATGAATTATTGATGCAGAGGCTAAGGCACAGTTGAAGATCTAGTTAATCAAGTAAAAGTAGCAGTAGTTGGAGAAGCAGATGCACAAGTAGTAGATGCAGTAGATTGAGTAGGAGATTCAATGTTAAAAGAAGATCCACTAGTGCTCTCTTTCATGACTATTTTTCTCTTCATGCGACTATTATATAATACCTCCAATATCCAAATAGAAATGAAAGTTGCATTGGTAACCCCCACGAGAGCTTGATATTTTTCATTATAGTTTATTAGCCATAGTGGGAAGATAGATTGTTTAAGTGCGAAAAACCCCCCCTGGACGTAAAATTAATAAGCAGAACAACACAGTCACCCTACTTGAACAATGCATCAAGGTTTTCCAAAAATCAATACGTTTCATGACTAAAATCCTCCTTTTCCAAAGAATATCGTATAAGTCTACAAGGTCATGCATGCATACCTTTGCTATCCATCCACCATTGTATGGGCTTCTATAAACCAAACCAAGAGAGCTATTAAGCCCATAGTTAACTACAAAGAACTGGGAAAAATACATCATTGGTTGATTTCATACTTTCTTCAACACTAGTAGTGCCCCTTTTGAAACAGTAGTTCCTATGTTTGGTAGTTCAACAAACACAACATCTCCCAGATTCCCCTAAGCATGGTCAGTTATTTCGATAACACAAGAGGCTATGAACTTTGACCTAGTTCACGTGAACTAGTATATTTCAAGTCTTTGACAACAGAAGTGAAACCCTGCGAGTAAGATAAAGGAGATTTGAAAGGTGTCCAAGATTCGATGCTGATACTTCTTATCTTGAGAGGAGCTGCAGTAGCTCGTGAAGCTCGCCATGCCACCTATTGTGGCTCCACAACTATGAATTGGTATCATCACCACAGGAGGAATCCTATGCTTGAGTAGATAAGAAATAGATCCACAATATCACATGAATATTTTAAAATAAAATATCTTCCTTAAATTTCGAATTGTGAATTTTAATGAGCCCAACTTTCCACATAGTCAGATGGATTTTAAGGATTTTTCTCCCAACTAAACATAGCAGATGTGTGAAGAATTACAGGCAGTTGAAACTGCCACAAAGGGATTCGCAGCAACTAGATTGCAATACATGAAAGTTTTGTTTTTAGCTAAGATATCTATATATATATATATATATATATATATATTATATATATATATATATATATATATATATATATATTATATATATATAAATATATATATTATATAATATATAATATATATATTATATTTTAAATCATCGCTAGAATCTTTAATTTTAGTTAATTCATTGTCATTTTTCATTTTTATTTTTGGATCAAATTTCAATAATCATGGCCCTACCATCATTCTCCTTTATTCATTTTGGAACTAACCAAGGGCTTCAAATCTACTCTTCTTCGCAGGTAAACAGGAGGTTGTAAAATTGAGAAACACAGATCACGGTATTGTGCACAACATAGGACAAGCCATGCCAAGATCACTAGCCATGCCTTGAATTCGAGATTCTTCTTAGGAGACCTAACTAATTCGTTATTTTATTTATTTTCTCAATCAAAGCCGAAGCCTATTCGGTGGTTTTTGTGCATTAAACCAGGCATTTTTGTTTTGTTTTTATTTTAAATGTGATTTTTATGTTATATATATATATATATAATATATAATATATATATATATATATATATATATATATATATATATTATATATATTATATATTTGAAAATTTAAGTTTTGTTTAATTTTGCATTACATTCCTAAAATTGTTTATAGACATCCTACTTTCTGATCCTCAAGATCGTGCGAAAAATACTTATTTGAAATAAAAACTGAAAATAAGATCCTACTTACTCTATTCTAATTGGAAAATACAAACTATTACGTGTAATTAAATTTCCAATGTTAACATTCACACAACAATAATAAAAATATATTCACTTCTAATTTCGCAATTTTAAAATGAGAATATACTAGAATGATCGAATTTAATTGATGTGATTTTGATTTAAGAAAAAATACAAAAGCAAAATTGATCTAACCTAGTGCTTGCTTGAAACTATTGAAACCATCTTTCAATAAGGCTTTCATAGGCATGATTTCTACTTTGGTTCAGATCATGTTGCAGTTCCTCTTTGTCCTCCTTAGTCTCCTTTTCGAATAATTGTTCCCCATCAAATGTACAAGATTCTTTGAATGTTGATTCTTTGTTTGCCTCTAGAGGAGTAGTTAAGCTTTTGACTGCCGTTAAGATCTTCTCTTCCCAAGAATAGGAGATCCTGAATTTTTCTAGGACCTAAGTGAGTTGTTCCAAACTTATACTCATCATTAAATCACCTTGCATATATACATATGGATTAGTAGGAGAGGGATTCTTATAGCACCCAAAACTAAAAATATGAATGTAAAACTAAATAAAAACAAACTAGTTTCATATTCCTATTCTTCCGAAAACCATAAATCACACTTTGAAGAAATTGAACACTCATGCAAGAAAAGTAAACACACCTTGCATGAAAAGTAAACCAAATTGTGATTATGAAGCAAGAAAAATATGAGAACTAGTAAGAAAGCAATTTAATGATAACTAAAGTGAAAATCTATTAGAAGCAAACTATGATAATCTAAAAAAATTGAATAAAAACTAGTGATTTCATTGTCAAGAAAGAAAACTAGGATAGCTAGTAAGCAAGCAGTTTAATGAAAATCAAATCAAATCTAGGAAATGAAATCATTTTTGTGGAAAGGTAAACTAAACTTCAATTTATCGTGCCTCCTCAGAAATGGTGCCAAAATGTTGGGTGAGAATATTTTTTTTTAATAATTTCCCAATCGTAAATTATCAACCCAAGGAGTTCATAGAATTACGAGAGACATGCACAATATATGCAGAATTGAATCCAAATTAATCCTAATCTAATACTTGGAATTGAAACACAAAACTAAAAGAAAATTGCAAAAATTAAGTTAACCTAGAGATATGAAATTGCATAATAGAAATAAAACAAATGACAACACATGTTAGTAATGAAAAATAACAAATGGAAAGAAACAAACACATGTGAGCTCACATTAACAAAGAAAACTCTCCATCTATCATATTACAATCATTTACAATCCTCTCCAACCATCACCATATTCTCCTGACTTATTATGTTACATGAATTGAACTTATTGAACTAAGAAAATCTTCCTCCTTTGAGAGAGAGCACTCTCATTTATATATGAGTTGCTTTGAAAAGGAGATAAGAAATTCATAAATACAAATCCACTTTTCTCTCAACCAATTTCCCATAATTACAAAATATGATCCCTTCAAATCCTCACACAAATCTTGGATGAGATATCCATATCATCATGATCCTCTCCTTCAATTGAGCTTGAGTGATTATCTCCTCAAATCTTGGTGGAGGAAAGATTCGGGAAGCTCCTTGAATACTCTTCTATTAAAATATTCCTACACATTACAAAGCTCACACAACTCTTGAGATATTTATATGAATATATATTAATTTTCTAATAATTAATCACAAATTCTCTGAAAACGTATAAAAATAAATAAATTGGCAAATAACAAGGGAGACCCATATTTAATATGAAAATGGTATGATAAATATTGAATGCATAAATATATGTGTATAAATGTGAGGAATAATGAATGGAAAATAGGGTGAAAATAGACAATTCGGAGACTCAACACTCATGTTGGCGCAAAATATACAATAGGCAGATCAACGTTGCAGTGAAAGAAGTTTTTATGTAGGTGATTGGGTATTCCTATGACTACAACCATATAAACAAATGTCCCTCAACCAAGCTAAGAAGGATACTAAATTATCACAAAAGTATTATGGTCCATACAAGGTGTTGCAAAATATTGGTACTATGGCATACAAATTGGAGCTTTGTACAGCTTCCCGAGTGGACCCAGTTTTCCATGTTTCATGCTTAAAGAAAGTTATAGGTGACAAGCTCCCAATTCAAACAATATTGCGAGAACTTGATGAGGAAGTAAAAATCATATTGGAACCTGAAGGAGTCATAGAGAAAAGAACTCAACAACTATGAAATCGATCAATTTCGAAGTATCTGAACAAGTGGAAGAACTTACCCGCTGAAGATTTCACATGGGAGGATGAGAATTTCATATAGACGCATCTAGAACTACTCAAGCATTGAGGACAACACTTTTTTGAAGGAGAGGGGCATGTTAGATCCCTATAATACTAGCGATTCCCCCATTACTATTGTCATTGTATCCCTTGTTGTTATTATTGTGCCCCTATTATCCCCATATTGTTATTAGTGTGCCTCATAGAAGCCCACTATTGTTATTGTTGTGCCCTTATATTATTATTGTTATGTCAACTTCGATTATATTATGACCTCTTAGACTCCTATATATAGAAAGGAGGTTTTGTCATTTGTATGATCCAAGAATTGTTCATTTGTGTAATGTAAAGGAGGTTTCCCCCTTGAAGAGGCTAATTTTGAAGGTGTTGATCGATCTTTTATTCTATTTTGTGAGCTGGCTACATAACAATCACATTAATATAGGAATTAACAAAGAAAAAGATAAGGGTTACCTGCTATTCCTTAGCATCAATCCATTGGATTTTTTAATGTGATAGAGAAAGGATCCCCAGTCAGCTCTCAGATTAGGACCTGGACATTGAAAAGACATGAAGTAACCTTCACAACATATGAAGCTTTAACAATTCAATACATCAACATATAAAAGTATATAAAGTTAGCATGCATAAATGATAAAAAACCAATCTCTCCATTAAACTAACATATATAGGAAGAGTGTATCATATCATCACATAGACAAAACATGAGAAAATCTATATTATCAGATGTGAGAAGAATGATTACAACCATGATTGATGAATCAAGTATTCCCTTAGCTCCTAGCTCCTCTCTCTCTCTCTCTCTCTTTCTCTCTCTCTCTCTCTCTCTCTCTCTCTCTCTCTCTCTCTCTCTCCGTCAACCTATCGACATCATAATAATGCACAAATTCGGATCCCAATTATTGAGGCCTAGCCTCCAATTTATAGGTCATGGGAGGCTCAATCATTGCCAATTTCTTCACAATATCCATTTGGGCAACTGCTATATGTTCTATTGCTTTATTGCTCTTTGCTCCTTTGTTTTCTTTGGTTAGGAATGGGAAATTCCTTTGACAGGTTTGAGGCAAATGTTTCAAGACTTCGGGACTTAACTTTGAGTGTAAGATGTAGTGCCAATGAGTCAACTCGTTTTTTTACCTTCAAAAACTCATGAAAATCCAGTAACATGGCCCCATAGGAAAAACAAAGCATTCTTCACTGGGTTGACACATTCTGATGGGTGCTAGCCCATCTTAACACGATTTTCTCCTGTCTCTAGGGTGCATTACCTTAGAAAATGGGCCTATCACTTAGGTTTTATTCCAGTCAAAATTTTTCTTTCATTACGATCTAGGTGGCTCCAGAGATGCTCAAAAGTTAATGAGGGCTCACAATAGATCAAAAATCAAAGTTATTAAATGGAAGAAAAATGAGGACCAGATCGTAGTGCTCATTGCCCTAATTTCAATGGTGTGAATAGAACTCAAATCCAAGTTTGTATGCTCAAAACATTTACTGTCAAGGTTCACTTTAAACTAGGCCAAGTGGAAGACTTAATGAGGCAGCAATTTAGAAGCGTCTTGGTGCAAAAAATCTAACCACCAAAACTGGTTAATTTGACACATACTTAATTTTCCTAATATCCCTTTTTCGAGTGGAGAATTTTTTGCTATATAAGTCATCAAAATAAAAATAAACATAAATTAGGGGTGGAAATATGCCACCCCTACCACCTTCTCAACAATAACATTATATATATCATAAAAACAAATGTAATAGGTGCGAAGGTCACCCCCGGTGGACCTGCGTGATCCAAACCACATATTACAATGTTATATGTGCCAAAACTGACAGGGTTTGAGCCTACCCAACCTGGTGGGGTCAACCGACCACCTAGGTGGTTTCACAACCATAAACAAATGTTAACATATATCAACAACTACTACATTAAAATAAACCATAACCTTGACCACCAATGCATAACCATATTACAATCATTTCCATCTTGTAATAAACCATCGAAACTATTTAACTGCCCAATCAAAAACATCTAAATTTAACACACCCATGAAAAATATATTTGGATCGTCGGGCTTGGAACCCTTGACCACCCCAATGCAATTCAATGCGGCCAACCAATCCACAGAAATGGCCTCATTGTTAAATCCACCTAGGAAAATTCTATAAAAACTCAACTCATTTTCTCAGTGGACTGGTGGAGGGCGAACCTATGGAACCATGAGTGAACCAAATGCAATGAAACCATGAGTGGGGGGATATGCCGAGATGTTGAAAAGATTACCTTAGAGGGCTAGAGTTTCAGATGTCAAAATTTGATAAGTTGATAGTAATTTTTGCACATTTTCTCACCAAGATTCTAACCATGTAGTCTATTTCCCTATCTAATCAACACAAATTTAGGTGTCCAATAGTAAGGAATCTTTGCAAAATTTTATGGAATCTAAAATATTACCTTGGAGGTTGATTTTTAACAAAGGCAGAATGATGACAAATTTATAATCATTTTTCATACAATGTTGCAGGGAGCACAATGGTGTGCTCAGAATCTTCAGCTAAGAAATGTATTTTTCAGCCATCTTCAGGAAGGAATTTTTGGGGGAATCTTCAAGATTCGCGAGGGTCTAGAATTTGATGGTGTTAGAAAGGGGAAAAGTTTATAATCATTTGACATTATTTCATGTCATGAATTCAGCAGTGACGTCCACTTAAGTAGCTGAGATTTGCATATTTTGGCCATCCCCGAAAGTGGAGGTAAATTATGTAATTATTCCATTTCTTTCTTTTGATTAGCTGAGATGATGTTTTTGTTCTTGAGATCCCTGATTACCATTATGTTGAGGGATACTTGTATGCTACATCATGTGATATTTTATTAGCTTGTCGTGCTGAAGGAATGCTCGTTTGAGTGAGAGCTACTATAGGGGGACATCTCATAAAGAGACATGCCAATCTTGTTGAGGGTGTTATTCCCCTAATCCCCCCTTCTAAAGCTTTAAAGGAAAATTTATAGATTAAAATATAGTACCATTTTGAGATTAAGGAGATCAGGATACATGATAATGCATCATGGATCTAAGTGGTCAATTCACCTCCTTATTAGATTAATGATAGAGATTAGAACTATTCATGATAGAGGTTTCACCTTATTAAGAAGCTCGATGAGTGTAAATTATGATCAACTTTCACTTTCCGCTATCATTAGATGTGTGGTAGCTTTCCCATTACTCCTCATCGCATTCAAAAATGTGTGGGAGTTAGAGGCAGAATCAACAACTGATGGATCACGACTGTAGAAATTAGATCTAACTGATGGCCCCCATTTTATATGAGGTTGGGACATGCTCAAAAGATAACCGACTTTTCCAACCTGATACCACCTTAGTCATTTGATATTCGATCATCATGGAATGTCATGCTCTTACCTATGCAAAGTTTAAACATTTACGCATGGCCGTTCAGCGGGGCCCTTGTCCTTGGGGGACATTCCACCAATCAATGTGTGACAATTGTTGCATGGAGTAATTAATTATGTAACCAGGATTTAACCTTAAGTTCACCAAATCTATATGATTCATTCATTCCTCCTTTGCTTCTGCATGTCACTCCAAGGACCTATTAATATAAAAGGCTAACTTATAAGCATGTGCAACATGTAGAATTCCTTTTCATTAACTAAGAAAATTATTGTTTCTTACATTTCTTTGCCGCATTAGTAATTTAGTTACATAAATTGATAATGTCCGAGTCTTCAAGTAAGGAATCTCTAATAAACGAGATAAATGGGGTTCTAGATACTAAATTCTGTATTATTCATATCATTACTCTTAAAAGGACTTTAACTCCTTCTACCATCATATCAAATGAAGAAATAAGCCTTTTGAATTCCACAATATTAGGTACCACCCTCCCTTTCGTTCACTTCAACCCTGATTCCATTTAGTTGCTTGCTAGGCATTATGACATGGAACATCAGGTATTTTTCTTCAAATCCATCGAAAAAGTCTTACTAAAATTAGAAGAAGAAACGATAGCTAATATGTTAGGTATTCCCACCCAAGGAATTGACATAATTAGTAAGGGGTTAAACCAAGAATTTATCACTTGGGAAAAAGACGATAAAATGGAATTCATGAAAATCTTGCTAGGGAATCCCAGTCTGAAGCTTAAATTACGTTTTTCCATAGTGAATCAGTATTTGAAACCCTTCTTTCAGATACTCACTTCTCTCTTTTCTATTATTTTTGGATTAGTGGATGACATCAAAATGGACGAGTCCATCTTTTTAGCCATACAACTCCTCACCGTCCATCCAGATAGTCAGAAGATAATTTTTCTTAAGTATTTAACCCAAGCCCTTATAGTTGACCTAATACTATCGTCTCATTTAGCTCTTGTCGACACTATACCTATTTAATTCATCTGGTTCTCTTGAATTACCCTAACTATTTCCTATCTTCTAAGATCCTCATGAATATTATAGATATTATAGTAAATAGAAAGAAATTTCTAAGTGGTCTGATGAAATTTATCCTCAGTGTATTCCTCACTTGTATTCCCAATATATGGATTATTATTCTTATCCTTTAAAGGTTAAAATAATAGAAGCTATGGTAAACAAAATTTCAAAGGAGAAAAGGAAAATATTGAGGCTTACTAAAGAGCAGATTATAGGAATTTGGTTTCTATACCCTAATTTTACTATGATTCAGTTATATGGTTTTGAAAAGAATCCATTTTATCTACCTAAGTATGTCTCACCATTATTGTTTACTTATGAGGTTCTTAGGAAAAAACCAATTGTGAATGAGTTACATTTTGTTTCTAAGAAGAAAGGTGAATTATTTAATAATATGTATGCAATCTCACCTATAATTTCCAAGAATAAAAATGCTATAGACATTTTGGAAAAGGAAATGTTGTCTTTCATATTCCTGTAAGATAGTAGCTAGCATTACGATCATTTGGGGATCATCTCGACATTAAAGAAACGAGCAGTTTTGTCAATCTATTCTCATTAGAGCAAACCAGAAGAAGAAAAGTTGGAGAAGATTTTGATACCTATGGATTATATCATAGGGAAAGTACCACCTGCACCTACAGAAGATGCATTATGGGAACTTTTAGGTCTAAAATGGGCCTCGTAAGAAAAATGTACAACCAAAATAAACTTTACAAGAACCAATAGGACTCAAGATGATGATTTCAACTATGGGGGATGATTCACCATTTTTGGAGTAAAAAAGTAAAATTATTTTAAAATAACAAAATAAGAAAACTACTTTTTCAACTTGTATTTTCAACTTATCTCCCTAGTTTTTTACTCAAATTTCGAGCGGGACTACTCGTTGGATGTAAAATTTAATTCCTCATCCAAGGATTACTCATGTTGAATACTTTGGACCCTACTACACAAAAAAAAGAGAAATACATGAAAAAACATGATTGTAATTATGTTTTTAATGTATTTCTCCTTTTTTGTGTAGCATGATCCATTGAAAGTATACAACATGGGTACTCCTTGGATGAGGAATCAAATTATGCATCCAACAAGTGTTTCTACTCAAAATCTGAGTAAACCCATAGGGAGATAAGATGAAAATAAGAGTTGAAATTTTAGTTTTTTTTTTTTTTTTTTTTTTTTTTTTTCTAAAATTTGATGATGTAATATAATCTTATTTTATTATTTCCACTAATATTTTATAATTCCCTCAGGAGGCCCATTTTAGGCCTCAAAATTCCCCTAATGAGATAACAACTAACATTACTCCTGGCCATACTAAATAGATGCAGGTAGTCAATGAAATCCCTCTCGCCCCAACCACTACAACAAAGAGAAAAGAAGAAACTACAACTCTGTCAGAAATGTCACAATGGATAAAGGCAAATGATGACAACATTGACATTGATATATTTGAATAAGAGGTAGAGAAACTCGATAAATAAATGCAACAAGTTATAAATGGCATAAGGTCGAAGGATTCAAAGGTGAGATCCCTTGACATTTAACATTTTTTTACTAAAGGGGAACTTATAATAGAGATTGGTGTGCTAAAAACAGAACAAAAAGCTAGGGTTTTCAAGCTTCTGTAGGTGTTGAACTCCATGGAAGGATGCAAAGGAGGGAGCTCCACTCCCTCCTACAAGTAGGCCATGGCCAACCGAGGGAAGAAACCAATTGAAACTGTTAGAGGTCATTCAGGAGAAAGGGAAAAGGAACATGGAACAAGAACAAGATTTTACCAAATCAAGAGAGAATAATAGCACAAAAGAAAATGAGGAAGAAGACAAGGAACAGGGAACAAAAAACAAAGCACAAAAGGGACCATGTAAAGCCAAAGCTTAGGTTACACCCAGAGTAGTTTTAAATGATCCTGCTTTGCAAGTGAACAGGGACCACATGCGGACATATGCTATCGTTTGTAAATTCATGGGATTATGGCCCACTAAAAAGGCATTACAAACATGGATTAAATACCACTGGAAACCAAAAGGATGCATAGACCTACATCTTAGGTCAAACGAATTCTTCACTGTGGCCTTTACAAATATTGAGGATAAAGACAAGGTGTTTGAAGGAGGGCCCTACTACTATGCAGCAGTAGGCCTCTACATGCGGCCGTGGATGATGAATTTTGTCCAGGAATGAGAGACTTTCACTTCAGTCCCAGTTTGGGTAAGACTCTACTCGCTACCTCTTGATTACTTGCAAACAAAATCGCTACCTGCCATAGGAAATAAATTAGGGTGTTTTGTCAAAGTTACTGAGGCCACCAGAAGGGGAAAATACACTTCTTTTGCACGAATTTGTGTGGAGATGGTTCTCTCTAGAACTCTATCGAATGAGGTCATCTTGGAAGTTTTTGATGAAAAATGGGTGAAAATAGTGGATTATGAACATATTCCTTTCAAATGTCGCAGGTGCCATGAGCATGGGCACCTATTTAGAGACTGCCCTCTCAGTAAAATAAAGAACAAAAGTAAAGCTACCACAATGAAAGATACTAAAAGCTTTCACAAAGTGGGACATAGAGGAAAAGGGGGCAAAAGGGGGCCAAAGAAACATCAAATAGAAGGGCAATAGGCTAGTCTAAATAGGTTCCAAGCACTCGAAGAATAAGAAGAGATAACAAAAGTAGATCAGGTAATGGAAGGAAGACTAGTGGAGAAAGAGAAAGAAGAAGACAGTGAACAAGCATAGGATATTAATAAATAGAAAGAGACTATGTTGAGCGATGTAGAACTAGAGATGGACTAGGAAATGACCTAGAGTGAGATGGAAATGGAGGACCACGAACTATAGGAGATTCTTGATAGAGAACACCTAGATCTGGAAGGGTTCTTGAAACAGGGAACCATGGGAGGAGTAGAATCATTACCTCAAGAAGAATTCAACAGATTACAACAGTTGTTCCTATGGAAAACTCAAGTGAAAGGGTTGGAAAGGCAAAGAAACAATGAAAGGCAGGGAAACGAAGGTGTGAAAACTATGAAAACCACACTAGGCCTAGCACCTAGAAACCTAGGAAAGAAAAGAAGCAGGAAAAAGCAAAACGAGCTATTGATGGAATGTGGAAAGCTAATGATAGATTCAGGTAAGATGAAAGACCTAACTAGCTACCTTTACAAATCTTTAATAATTAATTTTACATCTTGGAATATCAGAGGTCTAGGTAGTAAAAGAAAACAAAGAATACTTAGTAATATAAGGAAACAAGAAGCTCCAGATATGATCTTTATCCAAGAAACAAAATGTTCCATTCAAAAAATAAAAGGAATTCACAGCAAATGGCTCAATTGTTTTGAGTTTTTAGAAGTCAAAGCAGATAATACAACAGGAGGCATACTGACTCTTTGGAACCCCCAAAAGATTGGCATAATAGATGCTGAGGGATCTAGGAATTATTTATCAGTGGTTATTCAGCCTGTGGGAGATAGGGAGACTTATCTGGTCACGAATGTGTATGGCCCTCAAAGAATGGATGTTAAACTTAGGTTTCTATATTCTCTTGTGGATCTAAGAGACAGACATGTAGGAGTACGATGGATCATGGGTGGGGAATTCAACATGATCAAATCACTTTTGGAGAAAAAAGGGGGAACTAGAACTTTAAGCAAAGACTCTTCATCATTTAAAACTTTTATAGATAATATGAAGCTAGTTGACACTGAGATGAGTAATATTCTCTTTATTTGGAATAATAAAAGAGGAGGAGAGTCTCAAGTAGCCTCAAAGTTAGATAGATTCATAATCTCAAAGGACCTTATGCTCACTGACAAGGAAATGATAGCGAGAATTCTCCCCTTTGGAGGCTCAGACCATTGGCCTATTCAGCTTGAGGTTCAGGGCATTGGTACCCCGAGGAACAAACCCTTTAGATTTGAGAATATCTAGCTCACCCACCTAGGTTTCATCAACAACATTGCAAAATGGTGGACAGAACATTTGCATAGTTAGGGTACAATAATGTTCTTACTACACAAAAGACTAAAGCACATGAAGCTTAGACTTAAAGATTGGAACAAGAATGAATTTTGAAATATTTTTGAAGTGAAAAAAGTTGTTGAAGATAAAATGCAGCAACTCAATCAAGCCCTTATCACAGATGGCTTTGATAAATTAAAAAATGATCAAGTCACCAAACATCATCAAGATTGGAAGAATTTATGTAAACAAGAGGAAATATTTTGGAGACAAAAATCTAGAGTTCAATGGCTAAATGAAGAAGAGCGAAACACTAGATTTTTCCACAAATCCACCATGATGAATAGATCTCATTATAGGATCTCTTCGATCAAGGATGAGGGAGGTCATCTTCTCAATTCCCATGAAGATATAGAAGTTGTGTTAGTTCAACACTTTCGAGGTATAGCAAAGGAAACCATTTCACACAGAGAGCATTTTATCAAGGACTTAACAAGGCATATACCTAGGCTGGTATCTAGAGAGGATAATTTCAATATTAATAGGCCAATGATTGCAAAGGAGGTTAGTGAGGTAATCAAAGAAATGTAGAATGGTAAAGTGCCAAGCCCTGATGGTTTCAATGTGGATTTCTTAAAGGCTTACTAGAATATTGTTAAATAAGATATTATGAATGTAATGGATGACTCCAAGATGAATAGAACTATTTTGAAGGTGCTCAATACTTCCTTCATCTCTCTAATCCCCAAACAGGATAATGCTCAGACTCCCAACAGGATTAGACCCATAGCTTTGTGCAATGTGGTATACAAGATAATATCCAAGGTTGTTGCCAATAGACTCAAACCACTTCTTCCTACTCTAGTTTCTATGGAGCAATCTGGATATATGGAGGGCAGACAAATTCTCAATAACATCATTCAAGTTCATGAGGTGGTGCACTCATTGACAAGCAATAGGAAGGCTGGAATGATTATGCAATTGGACCTAGCCAAAGCTTATGATAAGTTGAATTGGAACTACATTAGAAAGGTCCTTATTGCTTTTGGGTTTGATCATAACTAGGTAAGATGGGTCATGGCCCTAGTAACTTATTCTAGTTTTTCAATTATGGTTAATGGTTCTCCCTCCAAGACTTTTACTCCTTCAAGAGGCCTCAGGCAAGGAGATCCACTCTCTCCCTTTCTCTTCATCCTTATGATGGAAGGACTTGGTCAGTCTATCAAGCATGAAAACGAAGTTGGTAATATCAAGGGTCTCCAACTTTCTGAGACTCGACAGGCTTTGACCCATCAACAATTTGTTGATGATACTATGTTGCAGAGAATCCGCACGGTCAAAGAAGCACTAGCTTATAAACAAATCCTGTGTGAATTTTCCATGGCTACATGTATGGAAGTTAATCTCTCCAAATCTAAGATTTTTTTCTTTAATAACAATATTGCTATTCATAGAAATATCTCCAAAATTCTGGGCTTTCAAAGGGATGTCCTTCCTTCCAAATATTTGGGAGTTCCTCTAAATAATAAACCTTTGCACAAGAGCATTTGGGAGCCGGTGATTGATAAGATGCAGGATAAAATCAGGAAACAGACTATTAGATCTTTAAACTCGATTGGTTGGTTAGTGCTTACAAAAGCTATTCTTCAATCAATCCCCGTCTTCATGCTATTAGCCCTTCTAGCTCCTAAAGGAATTTTACAACAATTTAGAAATGTTCAAAGAGAATTTCTTTGGGGTAAGGGGAAGGAAAGAAGGAAATGGGCCTTGGTAGCTTGGGATAAGATTTGCAAACCTAAAAACCATGGGGGTCTTGGACTGGATGATCCATAAGTACTAAGCAAAGTTTTAGGGGAAAAATTATGGTGGCATTGGGTAAAAGACCGAAAGGCTCAGTGGGCTAGTATCTGGAAAGAAAAATATGCCAACACTTGTGTTGAACACTAGAGAAGGTATGTAATTACCACTTATTTTGTCATCTTTTCCTTAAATTCATAACTTCCTTGCATTATGAAATGAGCATGTGGTGAAAGATTATGATAAAGTTTAGAAGATTTGTGTGCATTGTAAAATGAATAATAATTACCCTTTTCCTATGCAAAAGAAGAAGAAAATGAAAGATTGCAATTCCAAAGGAAAAGACAAGACAAAATTAACTGTTGTCCCTTTGACAGGGAACTGCATCCAAACGAGGCAATCCATATTGGAGCATATAAGCTAGGAAAAGGAAGAGGAGATACCAAATCGGTGCAAGAGAACAAGTAGATAATTGAGAGCTAACAATATGGCGAATCCCTTAAGATCCTTTGATCCTAAGGGATCACTACCTTAACGATTATCTGTATCGTTGATATCTCTGCTTGGTTGCTATAAGAAGGGACAACATTGCTAACCAAATGGATGAACTATTGTTGTTTTTATGAAATTCACTATTGTAACTGAAACTTTGATCATCGACTCTCTTTAAAAGAATGTTTTTTGTAACTCTGTTTTGGTGCTTAATATATAAACTTTGGTTGTTGTTTCGTCTTTGATTCTGGATTAATCTTAAGCAGTGCATCCCTGGAGGCTAAGGGCCTTGCCATGGTGGATCACTTGCTCCTGTACCATTATTTTTTGATTCTCAGTCGCATGTGGTTTGATCTCTCTTATTCGCTTTGTTTAGTAATCTGTTGTTCTTTATTATTTCATGTATTAGCTCTAGTATATTTCCTTCATATTTGAATAGTAATGTTATTCTCTACAACAAGAGTGTTATGCTATTCATTCTAAACTTATATCGCACTATCGTTCCTTTAACAAACTGATATTATCATATAACATTGTTGTTCCTTATAGATTGCCATTGTTGTTTGTTTATAGAGTAACAATGTTGTGTTTTTATAAATCAATATTATTGTCTATTTATCTACGGTTTACTTCCAAACGTGATTGTTGTTCATTTGGGATTGCTATTCCACCGTGATCACAATTGTTGTTTCTTCATAACCGTGATTAATAACTATTGTACCGAAACTCATATTATTGTTTCTTTCAATATAGAAGTGTTGTGTGTAATATTCGATTTGGTTTGTTATGTATTTACATTTGATTCAGGTTGTTGTTCAATATTTCAATACTTCACTTTAGTTTAATGTTGCATTTTCGTTTACTATTTAAATCATTTCTGAGATAAAGATTGTTGCTTAATTCCTATAGATTACACTTACTGGTTCATTCATTTCGGTAGATTAAAGATTTGTTGCTCAATCTTGTTAAATAGATTAGTTGTTGTTCCCTTTTATGTTATTTGAATTATCATTGCTTTGGTGCGAACAGAATGATCTGAAACTGTAGTGAACATTGACTATTGTGTCCAGTTCCCAGGTTGATGATCTTTTCTTTGATTTCTTTTCAATTACATCAGTTTACAAAGGGAAGAGTTATTATTACTGAACCTTGACTAATGAAGTACTATAGTTTCTTCACTGAATGATTTAGTTACAAGCATTTCCAATTCTTGCCATTACATTTAGAAGTTTGTTTTTAGCATTTAGTTACTTTTGAAGAAGCACTATACTACTAGCATTACTCTAACAAATGACCACCTCAAACTGAGTACACTCTTTGAGATAACAAATCATACCTGGATTGATATTAATGTAGGGTAAATAGAGGTGAAAAAGACCCTTTTTACTGCTCGACATTTTGGCACCGTTGCTGGGGAAGAGTGTAGCCATTTGTTTCTCTTTAGAGTAGTGTAAGTACCTGCTAGGAGAGAATTGGGTTTTAAAAACAGAAGGTAAGAACTTGCATACGGAGCATGTAACAACCCTGCTCCCCTGCCCACTTTCCTACAAATTTATTGTTTTTTTGGGTAGAAATCGGCATTTGATTTGTGTGCATGACTAAGTAGAAAAAGCCTGAAAAGAATCCTAAATCACTACCCAAGACTGATAAAGCTAAGGGGCCGATCACCCTTGGTCGATCGACCTTTATAGATGAAATCCTACAAAAAGCAGAATCTCAGTCTTTAGTAGGACCTATAAAAGTTGCTTCTAGACAACCTACTAGTTCCCTTCAGGCCATAGTATCATCATATATAGTGTTTGCTGAGGTGCATAGCCAAACTAGGGAGCAATATTTTCAAGAAATTGAGAATTATAGCCCAAAATCATTGCAAGAAGGGAACCTTAGTAATCTCCATGAAGGGGGAGGATAAATATGGGAAAATGAAGAACCAAGATCTCCTCTTGGAGTGATTCAACCATTAAGTAGCCAAGATAAGGGAAGTGCTACAAAAATCATTTGTAACGAAGTTGAAGAACCTCAAGTGCTAAAATTCCCCCAGACATTAGGAACTCTCATCATCCCAAACAAAGGAAGTGTTGTTGAGGCCATCCCTGCTCCATCTAACCAACATAAGAACACCCTCCTAGAAATCTCGAAAGGTTATTGGCACATATTTGACCAAATGGCCCAGAACCAGCCAAACACTCAAACCTCTGCACCGCAATATCCCATTGTAGATACTACAATCAATGCACTTATGAAGGCAATCCCTCTCCAGCATATCCCTACATTTCATGGCCTAACATCGGAAGACGTAGAAGCATTTCTGTTTGAATTCGATGTGCTGTGTAAAGGATATGACTATACCACCGATCCTCAAAAGTTGAAACTATTTCCCTCTACTTTGAAAGGAGCTACTTTACAATGGCTTATGGGGTTGGGTGGAGGTGTTATAAATGACTGGGAACAACTGAAAGGTGCTTTCTTGAAGAAATATCAAGATTATTGTAGATCCAGAGAGTTAAAAGATGAAATATTTCAGATGGTAGCTAGACTTAATGAAACACTAGAAGAATATGTTGAACATTTTCAGTATAATATTTTGATCCAAGTGGATATTGGTGGTCACCTTCCAATTCCACTTGGACCCCCACCATTGTTTCTCTCAGCATTTTCAATTTCCTTAATTGTAGCACAACTTACTATTTTTAGCAGATTTTCGAGTCCTAAACTTCCGGAGCCGTTTTAAGGCCCTAAATGACATTTTTTGGAAAATCTAAGGGCAACATCAATCCATGGATCGATGTTTCCCTTCCTAAAGTGGTAGTTCTCAGATATATCTTTCTAACGAGCTATTGTATGCATCAAACGGAGATCGTATGCCAAAGTTACGACCTCAGGAAGTTGATGTACCAATTTACCCAAACGGGGCCTACAGTTTGGCGTTTCATCTTTTAGGGTTAGGTTTTGGAATGTTAAGGGTTTTCCATTATTTCTCAACAATAAATAGGCCTTCAAGCCTCATTGTAACACAGTTCAGAGGCAAGTAGCCACCACATCTCTTCTTAGAGATAAGCTACCATCGCCCTAGCTGGTTTATTTCCATTACTGTTTGAAAGCATATTTCAGCATTTTACATTAATGAAATGAAGTATTATTTGCTGCATATCTGTGTTTATGGTTATCTCTGTAATTTGTTGTGCTCTTGTTTATGTCCAGATCAATGGTATCAGAGCGGTCTACTTTTTCTTTGTTTTTCTTTGCATGTCCCCAACAAGGTCGGGATATAAGGAGTTAGGGCTTGAACTAGTCGAACTTTTGCAAGACTAGCCTCACAAATCTCGATGGCCTCCCTTGGTGGATGAGAAGAAAGACGAGGGGGTAGGAGATCTTATCAAAATATTGCTCAAAGAAGCCCTCGAGTGACAACAGAATGCGATGATGGACAAGTTTTCCCAGATCCTTTAGTAGCTACCTAGAAGTGACACATCGACTTGCAGTAACTACTCTAGAAATGCCATGCCTTTTAAGGTACAAGTTAATTTTGAAATCCCCATATTTGAGGGTCATATAGACGCAAATGTCATAGATAAATGGTTAAATCTGCTAGAGGGTTATTTTTTGGTTCATGAATTTTTGAGTCGGGAAAAGATTGTTTTCGCTCTTCTCAAAGCAGCCCCGCACGTCAAGGACTGGTGGGAAACCTACTGCGAGCAGAAGGATGAAAATACCGGCTCACTATTTTTAGCTGCACCCACCTAGTACTCATTCTAGGATGCCATCAAGGAGCAGTACTAACTTGTCGAAAGCTATGATATGAAGACATAAAGTGGACCACGCTGCAATAGGGAAGGGACCAAGACCTGCCATAGTTCACCAATCTCTTCCATACCCTTCGCACAAAGTTGGGTATCAAGGATTTGGAGCAACATTTGATACTCAAATACCGTAGCTCCCTGCACAAGTACATCCAAGAAGAAATAGAATTCCTAGACATCTCCTTGCTTGGCACATCATACCGATATGCCGTCAAGGTCAAGCAAAAGTTTAAACAAAAGAAGCAAGACTTTGGATCTGCAAATCCGAAGTAAGGGAAAGATGCCCCTAAACCACAGAACAAGGGACAAAGCCAAGGTGGGGAAGGCCAAGACAACCCACCAAAGCTGCAAGCAAAGAACAACACCGTGAAGCTGAAAAAGGACACGGGAAAATGGTGTGAGTTCCATAAGAGCTCCACTCACAACACAAGTGAGTGTCGAGCCAAGCAGTCACTGGTGGCTGAGCTAAAGGTTTCAGCATCAGATGCATGTTCCAACTTTGATTCAGAACCCAACAAGGGGAATGAAAAAGGGAATCAGATCATTGATGCGGATCCCAACGCCACTGTTGCTACCGCCAAGATCCAAAAAAATGACCCTGAAGATCCAGAGGAGGACGAGCGTGTCT
This sequence comes from Pinus taeda, assembly GCA_000404065.3. Classification (NCBI taxonomy): domain Eukaryota; kingdom Viridiplantae; phylum Streptophyta; class Pinopsida; order Pinales; family Pinaceae; genus Pinus; species Pinus taeda. The sequence goes on from APFE030709597.1 coordinate 40,916, forward strand.
TCCACTCCCAGATGTGGGTAAAGGGCTCCCCACTATAGTTCAATGTCGATAGCGGGAACCAAAAGAACCTCATTTCGGCAGAGGTCGTGAAGTGGTTGGGCTTACTAACCATAGCATATCCACAACTGTACACCATTGGCTGGCTTCACCAAGGACGGGATCTTCGTGTGAGCCAGCAATGTCACCTTCCATACAACATCAAGCCCTTCACGGATGAGGTACTGTGTGGCATTTCTCCCCTTGAAGTTTGTGATGTATTATTAGGATAACCATACTTGTGGAAGCAACATGCTGTGTATGAATCAAGGCCTCATGCTGTTATTATTACATTGAGAAATAAGTTGTACAGGATACCAGAGGTAGCACTGCCTACCGCCATCTCCTTGATTAATGCAAAACAATGCAGTAAGCTCATTTCCAAAACCGAGAAATTTGTTTTCTTAATGATATGCCCTCAAGGAAAGAAGAATATGGTGGCCACATCCTCCAAATAGAGCCCCTCTGCATGACAACTACAGATGGATAAGGTCATGGAGGAGTACGAGGACATTTTCACCTCCCCCACAGGGGTTCCTCTGCACTTTCAGGTCAAGCACTCCATTGATCTAACCCTAGGTGCACTACTACCCAATGGACCAATTTATCAGTGCCTCATTCTGGAGAATGATGGAATCAAGAGGCAGATTCAGGAGCTACTACAGAAAGGTCACATCTGTTTGAGTTCCTCGCCTTGTGGGAGCCCGATCATGTTGGCACAAAAGAAGGATGGGACTTGGAGACTCTGTATTGACTATCGGGCACTGAAAAAGATCACTGTCCATAATAGGTACCCAATCCCGTGGATTGATGACCTCCTGGACCAACTAAAGGGGGAAAAATATTTCAGCAAGATCGATCTGAAGTCAGGATATCACCAGGTACCAATCAAACCCTCTGATGTGTGGAA
>APFE030709598.1:0-26604 GCA_000404065.3 Pinus taeda
TGTTTGGTTTTGGATGAGTGCTCCGCAAGGGCTGATGTACGAGATCTCCCATTCTTAAGATATTTACATTCTAAATTATTTTCGTTTATTTAGTAAAAATTATTTAAGAATTTTATCAACTGTATTTATCCATATTATGGTTTGTTTTAAAGGCTTTTAAAAGATATTTTTGAGAGATTTGATTTTTTTTTTTAATCTAGAGGAATTGGCATTCAAGTTGATTTCATACTCATGTGACATGGGTGTGATTCCAACCACTAGGCATAGGTGAATAAGGGGATTTGAACCTTTAACTTTCTCATACATAATACTTCATTTTCACGACCATTGCTAATTGAGCTACCTCCGCGAAAGATTTAATTATTGAATTAAATAACATATCAAATTATTATTTAAATCAACATTTAAAAATATTTTTTTTCCCATTTTCATCTCCACAACAAATATAAGATATATGTACCTTTTATAACACATTTTCTCGTAAAACAAAATATTTAAATGCAATTCAAATTTTAAATAATGATATTCTACAAAATTTATTTATTTTTATTGGTTATGAAGTTGCATTCATTCATCATTCAACAAATTACATATTCAAAGGCTTGCTACAAGTTTTTGGTCTACCACTCGAGAAATCAAACCATTACTAACACATCATGTTTTTGTCTTGAGAGATTTTAGGTTGAAAATGATAAAATATATCATAGTGAAACAAAACTACAACATGAAAATACTAAAGAGTATGATATGCACAAACTTACCTATGTTAGAAGGTCAACAAAACCTAAGAAACATATATGCCTAAGCCTTAGTATTCATTTAGAATATTAAGAAGAATAAAAGGGTTCCACCTCTATCGCAATGCCTTCAACATAACAAGAAACACTTGAAACTATTATTGGGGAAATATTGGCCTTGATGCATTACAAATGGTGGCCCATATTTTTCAGTTGCAACTTCATGTCATCCAACAAGACTAAAATTTCGTCCTTTGCATCATTCCTCTCTAAGAAAACTTTACCTAGAAAAGTAATCATCAACTAGTATAAGTCAATAGTGTAAAGGTATTGGTTTTGCATCCATGAGTATGGACAATATATGGGGAACAATTGAATACATCTACAAGAATTTAAAAATGTGAATGGTAGTTACATTCCTAAGTGATCACCTCCACAACCTCTTGGAACTTATGTGGGACGCCTTGCAAAATCTAGTTGTGGAACCTTCATGCCAAGGAATTGGCTTAGAATTTGGCATATTAAGAATTTGTTGTTGCTGCGATCAACACCCTCCAAAATTTTGCTCACACTTGAATTTTGGATGCTATTGAGGATATTATGGTATGTATTCCTATGGTTACTCCATGGTTATTTGATGTTTTATAAAGTGTTTAAGCCTTCTTCCTAGTTTTAATTTGTCAAGTCACTTGAACACACATGCTCAATCTTCGACAAGTTCATGATAACATTTCCTTTGTGAAATATTAGACATGAATCAGACTAGCCAACAAGATAGTTCCTATGTGATCTTCAAGTCATGTTGATAATCAGCGCACACTTTTATTGATAGTCACCCTCACTTTATTGTGCTTGTACTTCTATTTTGATGAGTTTTCTCAACTGTCACCTTTTGCGCATTTTCACTTTCACAAGTGTAGATTTCACATTCGCGGTTGTCGTTTTGAATTTATTGTACTTTAATAAGTTTTGTTTTCATGTTATCTTTGCTCTGACATGTGTCACTTTTAAGATCGTTCACATTTTGCAAGTGTCATCTTCATGTTTTCCTCTAGTCGTAGGTGTCGCTTTTGTGCTCTCAATCTTGCATGTGTCACACCTTTGTGTATCACTAAAGTTAGTTAGGATGCACTCTTCTATATTATATGGTCTTACATATCATTATAATATGTTCTAGACACATTCCTACAACTTAGCACACCTTTTGGTCATAGTCGTCACTTTATCTTGTGTTCTAAGTGTTGTAATGCATTGTTTTAACTGTTGCACTTAGCAATAGGTGTCTCTTTGCTGTTGTTTTAAGGTGTGGTTGTTGTTCATGAGTCTTATGTATTTTTTTGGCTTGTATTGATGGCATTTATGTCTGAGTTCAATGTTTTATTTGTTTTAGGATGCATTTCTTTCTCCTACTCTGCTAATCCCACACTTAGCTATTTTGAGATCTCTTCTTCATCCTTCAACCCAGTGCAAGTTATAAAGGCATTAGCCCTCTTACTACTGAGCCTCATTTATGTATCATTCCTCCCATACTTGTGCACTATCTTTTCTAAGATCTCCTCCCTCTCGCAGTGAATTAGTGCTTCCTATGGATAAGTCACTTAGCCTTGCATTGCCTCCCTCAGTGAAAAGTGCATTCTAGATGAACAAGTAGCCAATGTTGGAGAGAACTGAACCCTCCCAAGCCGGAGCACACTTTGAAACAATGAAGTACACTTCAAACTCTTAGTGAAGAAAAGTGAACTTCAGAACAACAAGGACCCTTTGAGCGCACTTTAGAACAATGAAGCACACTTCAAAACAAAAAAATGCACTTCAAAACAATGAAGTGCACTAGCACAATTCAAAAGAATGAAGGATCCTTTGTCTCTTAAAAAGTGTATGGCACACTCAGGAAGTCCAAAGCCTTTGAGTGCACTGCAAACTCTTGAAGCACAAAGCCTTTGATGTATGATGTACTCACAAAACTTGAAGCATTTCAGTGTACAGTGCACTCTTGAAGTAGTAAGCCTTCATCCTTCCTTTAGGGCACATGGTGTAGTCACGAAGCATGACGCCTTCATCTAAGCACACTCCTTCAACTGAAAGAATCATTCCCTCCATATTCATTTTGAGCGCATGAACGCACTTGGAAGGATTGAATCCTGACCCCTTCATCCTTTAGTGTGTGCCCTTGCGCCCTCCTAGCTCCTCTTGAGTGCACACACAAACCATGAAGTCTTGAAGCCTAAACCCTTCATCTCTTCGGTGTGCGCCCTTGCTCTCTCATTTGTTCCTTGAGCGCATGAGCGCATCTTGAACCAATGAATTATTCTCCTTCATACTTTGTACCTACACCTTTGAATTCTCTCTTTCTTGCTTGAGTGCACAAGCGTACCTTGAAGGCCTCTGGTAATGAGCCTTAATGGGTTTGAATGCACCCTCTTAATTAAGCCTTCTTCTTTTAACCCCCTCATAGGCCTATCATGATTTGATCATTCCATGAGCTAGGTAATTATAGAATATATGTTTTTAAGATTGATTTTTCTTTTTCATGGATGATTGTCATTGGAAGGAGTACCTTACTAGCCCGACAAGGTAATGCTAAAATAATATAGCAAGGAGGAAGCATAAAGAAACACCTGCGAAGAAGAAGAACAAACTAGAGGTATCATGGAGACATGAAGCCGATCATGGAATGAAACAAAAAGAAGACATTTCATCATGATTCAGAGGATTCCAATGTTGATCCAAGATCCTTTGAAGGTTGAAGATAAGAAACAAAGTGGATCCTTCAAGAAGATGAAGCATAGATCAGATCTATGATAAAGAATACAAGGTGATGTAGTAAAGGAAGACAACTTGACATTTCCACCTCATCATGAAGTTCATGTCATCATTTTCAATTTGTAAATTGTACAAGTGTCATCATAGTGGTCAATGTATCTCCATATGCCATGCCACATCATCATGTGGAGTGTAATGATGTATTCTTAAGAAAAGGACAAAATGTAATGTGTGGAAGTCCAAGAGTCATATGTGGAACATGAAGAGTTACTTGGTCATGTATGGACAAAATGTCTTTAGGAGAATTCCAAAATTCATTTAGAAGTTCAAGAGTTGCATAGAATTACAAAGGTCATAGAAGTCTAAGAGTCATGAGGGTAACTCATAATTCACAAGGATATGAAAGTTCATTCCCCTTGTTATAAAAGGAACCTCATAACTCAAGGAAAGGGATTTTGGAGGCTTAAAATTTTGAGAGATAGTCTTGGCTTCTCTACTTGTCATAGGAGAGAAAAATATTCTTTGGAGAAGCAAGAAGTAACTTAATGTTCCACTATAGGAACTAGTGCCTCACCATTGTAACTGTGTACTTATATATTTCACCTTATAATTAAAGCTTGATGAGCCAACACATTTTCGTGCATGTATTGTGAATGTATTAGGACTATTATTTAGATGTTTTCTATGTATGTTTTGTTCATATGTACTAAGGAAATTGAATTGTTTTGGTGGCCTGGGTACTTATTACATTGAAGGTGTGTTGTATCTGGTTTAATGATAGTTGTGTCTATGTGAACTATTTTGCTAGATAAATAACGAATATCTTTTTTCTTGTGTGTCTCTCTTAGGTTGGTACTATTACTTCCTTCTAGAGGCTCAATTTTTTCTCCCCTCTTGTGAAATCTTCCTTTTACACATTACAATTGGTGTTTCACAATGTTAACTTTCTTGTTCAAGGGTTATGTATATAATCTCTTATGCTATTCATTGAAACCAAGGTGAACCTTACAGTTATGGTGGCCAAGCCAATACTCCATATGGAGCTCATATTCCAAATGGTGTGAGGTCTAATTGGGACTTCACATCAAGGAGACCCCCTATGTGTTGGAGGTATCCAACACAATCAATAGCATCCTATGATGCACCATGAATTCCACTAGCCCAGGGACATCAAGCTTTATGTTGTGTCATGGCTATGGCTAGGAGTAGGTAGAGTGATAATGAATGAGATGTAGAGGGGTTGAAACAACAAAGGACCGACACTGGATAGAACAGAGGGTGGAAAGAAATGTATTGCAGTTTAACCAACCCCTCTGAGAGCCACAAATTGAACTACTTGACCAAGCCAAAGACTAGAAGGAAACATCGAATATACATTGAGGAGAAGTTAGCAAATGAGAGTAAGGTGGATAGAACATCTATACAATAAAGGGAACGAAGAAATAAGTATATAACATCCATCATGACTAGGAGCAAGAGAACACCATGAATCATTCAAGAATAAACAAATGTAGTAATATGGCATCAAGATGACTTGAATGGGCCATCCACTGATATCATAGGGAGGTAGGTGCAAAATGGGTTATTTACAATTCTAGAGGAAAAGGATTTATACTTATGAATGGAGTTTGGGCATTGTGCCCAGTAATAAATTTGAAACATATGCTCTCTTATAAGGAATCGTTCTAGCCAAAAATAATCAAATTAACATTCTCATTGTTCTAAGAGACCCTCATTTATTCGTCAAGCACATTCTATATAACACTAATCCAATAGACTAATGCCTATCTTCCATTTTGGAAAGGATTAGGTAATATTTTAATGAATTTAAAGTGGTGAATCAATATCATATTCTTCGATAACATAATGACATGGTGGAATCAAAATCCAATAATGCATAAAGAAGAAAAGGATGAGTATTATTGATTGATCAAATCCATAATATATTTACCACATGTCATTGAAAATTTAAAGCCTCTATCTTCGATCCTGAAAAACCACTCCCATGTAGTTAGTATGGGAGTGATAAGATGCATATGTCCTTATTACACGCTTCAATTACTTCACATAATGAATAATTTATATAGCATTGAGGTGGGATTATGGCATCACCATTCAATAAGGACTTCATTGCCTTTCTTCATTTTCAAGGGAGGGGAGGAATCTAGTTTCAACTAGCTTTGGCACTTTGGTTCAATCCTATCTCACATAGTGCTAATTATAGCTACATGCTTGGTAAGGATTGTTTTCACCCCAAACATAGAGGTATTATTTTTGTTGGATTCTTATATTGAATTTAAATATTGAATTAGCAGTTGACCATGAGTTCAAACTAGGTGAAGGAAAAAGAAAAAACAAGTATAGCCTTACTCAATTGGTAATTTATCTTTGGATGCATATCTCTCCCTTTTTAATCCAAAACTCCAAAATTGGAAATTCTCACACAAATCCAATGGTATTCAAAGAACTAATGGAAACTTACCTCACTCCAGAAAGAAAAGTGGAAGTGGTCATTACCCTAAATTCACAATTTTAGCATTTCTTCAACACTTTAAGAAAATACGAAAACATCTCCAACCTCAAGATGGAAAATATAATGAGTATGTTATGCAGTAGAAAAGATAGTTATATTCTCTTGCATTAGTGTTTCAGAGGCTTATTTACCAAACATGAGTTACTCCAATAAAATAATAAGATGAATCATCAATAAGTCGACAACAAACTCAACTAGCACTAACATTAACTACCCAAGATGAAAAAAACAGAATAGTTCTTATCGCGAAATCAACATCAAAAAGCTTATCAATGAAGGAAACACAATACCTGAAACTCTCTTCAGTATCCTAACTTTCATTAGATATGCATTATTTGTTTTTTCGATGATATATGCAATTTTTTCCTTCCTTTTAACACTCTAAGATCAAACTTTGAAATAAATATATATTTTGTATTACATATTTTTTGTGACTGATTCTATGAACATAAAAACCATAGATCCATAGTAGGAAACCAATTTTGTAATTTCTATAATAAACTTCATATTCAACTTTTTTCCTTAAAATGAACTTCTTATTCAACCTTTTTTCTTAATATAAAATTTTGCATATATTAAGCCAAAAAAAAAAAAATTACCAAATACTGATGACAATATTTAACACAATACAACATCATTGAAGAGAAGAAAAACCTAAACTCATCTCGTTATTCATAAGGAAGTGCATAGAATAGATATAGATGTATTAATTTTAAAATCATAGTAGTTATTTGATTGTTAGGTCCCTATAATACTAGTTCACCCCCCTTATGTTTATTGTTAGTGTAGCCCCCTATTGTTATTGATGTGCCCCATAGAAGCCCACTATTGTTATTGTTGTGCCCTTACATTATTATTGTTATGTAGCCTCTTATTATATTGTGACCCCTTAGACTCCTATATAACCCAAGGAGGTCTTATCATTTGAATTATCCAAGAATTTTTCATTTATGTAATGTAAAGGAGGTTTCCCCCTCGAATAGGATAATTTTTAAGTCGTTGATCTATCTTTTCTTCTGTTTTGTGAGTTAGTTGCATAACATTGATACTAATATATAACCTCCTTTTTCTGACCTCATTATTCCAAAGATAATATTTAGTGTTTAAATTTTTATAATAATTTTTATTAGCTATTTTAGTTGTAATTCCAATCTGATTAAATAATTTTAATTTAGTCATTTATTTTTTATTTTAAAATAATTATAAAAATATATCTATTTTATATATATATTTTTAATTAATATTAAAGAATATAGACATATTTTTTTAAGATTTAGAGGTTAATAAATATGCATCCTTGAGCATGGGAGAATATGTTGGTACTCCGTCTATGGCGATATGCCAACACCATCCACACCTCCACCATGTAGATTACACCATGTGCTTTAATGAATGGATCTATTCTTGCATCAATCTTTTGGTGCCAACATTGTCTTGTCTTTCACATAATGGATTCTATACTAGTGCCATTGATGCTTATAACTAGTAGCAACCGTCATGGAAGCGTGTAGGTTTTATGGTGTACATGTTTCTCTACAAGAAATATTCTCTCTAGGTTAATTTTACAGCCACTCAACTTCTCTTGCTACTAATTTTGTTTGTTTGTCCTTTTGCTTACTATCATCGTGTGTTCCACTATAGGTCCCTCTTCACTCCAATGTATTATTGCTAAATTTGTTGAGGCTAGCCACTACTACGTTACATCTATGTAAAATTTGTTTGCCTTAATGTTGCTTGTTTGTTTCACTAGGAAGCTTCTCTAGAATATGCAAGGGCACAAGTTCACTGGCGGCTGATGTCCAAAAGGAGAGAGATTTGATCCTATGGAAATTTCATCTTGGATGTGGGTTTGAATTGCACCCATGACATATAGTTTTTCTGAACACTAGAATTATGATGAGATATAAAAGTTTTGTAGCACATGAACTCTCTAGTCACGAAGTTGAAAGTTTGGAGCTCCAAGTTCATCTTGACAAAATGAGAAAGCAAGGTAAATCATCCTCACTCTCTATTCATTGTTATCAAAGAAGCATGATAGTGTTCTGGCTTCAGAAGCATCTGTTGGATTATAGGAGCCCCCTATTGACCTCTTAATAGATGACTCAACCACGCTAGGTCCTCCAAGGTTTTTGTCTTCGTGTTTTTTCATTTATCCATTTAGGCCTAAATAATCAATTTTGTTTGTTTTATTTTAAAAAGTTCCATAGTATAATAGTTTTAGAACTTTATTAGGGTTTATATTTCCATCTATAATATTTTTTATAAACCATATTAGATCCATCTTAACTCTAGATATACCAAGTTCTTGTTGGCATTATGGTGTGCATGGTTCAAACTATCTGATGTTGGAATTGGATCATGATGGTAGCTAGCTCATGTTGGCATTGATGTCAACCCTTGTAGACTAGCTTATGTTTGAATGCATTCATTGTAGCATGGTTGCATCTAGTTGAGTTGGAATTGAGATGGTTATGTTGGAATTGAAGTCAAATCTTGATGTTAGCCTTTTTCATGATGGCCCGTGATGGAATTGGTGTGGCTAATGGTTTCTCATGTGCTAGTGGTGTCCATGTTGTTAGGTTGCCATACTTGTTGAGTTGGAAACTGGGTCTTCATCTAGGTCTTCCTGTTTATACTCATGGATATGACTTGTTGCAGTATGTTGGCCTCATGATCATGATGCATAGGTGTTACAAGTATGGTTAGAGGTGTTGCAACTTATGTAGATGTTTTTTGGAGAGGAGGACTTGTTGGAACTCTTGCCAACCTTGTTTGTTGGATTTCTTGGTCAACCTAGAAGCGACACTTGGGTTAATTTTTTGATCCATTTTCATAAGTATCAGAGGCTATTGAGAGGTTTGTAGGCATGTACAGGATCTAAAGAAGAAGATCCAATAGATGACAGAATTTTTGAGCTAAAGGCTTGATGTTTTTCTTCATCCTTAGCCAAGACGCATGGAGCCATGCTTGTGAGAGTGGCTGAAAGGATTTAGTTGCTGGAAGACAGGCCTATGGGAGTGACTAAAGGTTCCAGTTTAGTTTTTCCAATGATATGCATGAAACTGATGATTTTCACAAGAATTTATTTTCATTCCTCGCGCAAACTGGAAGGAAATTAGCATAGAAATTCCCAAAGGCTTCTAGAATTATTTGAAAAGGGCAGGAATTATATGAAAAATTCCTCCAATGATGTGAACTTATTTAGTGAAAAATCAGTGGTCTTAGTGGATTGATTTGGTCCAATTTTTGAACCCTTGTTCCTAGCCCTGAGCTCAATTTTTCTCTACATGTTATATATTCATCACTTGGGAGCTACGTAATTTTTTATGTTGAGTGTATATGTGTAAGAGAAGGATGAAAAGAGTGATTATGATTTAGACCTATTGGAGAGAATAGATGCTTCAATGAGTGAGTGTTAATGGTAGAGAATGAAGAAAAAATAAAGCTTGTTGCAAAATAGATTAGATTTGATGCTGCTAGAGTATAGATTGTTCGGAGAGATTTTGTATGCTCCTGGATAGTGTTTTTGTTGGTGACTGACACATTTGTTTTTATAGGCAATGTTGATGCATTTGGCACATAGTCATTGTTTCTTATGATGTTATTTTAGCTATACAACATTATATTGATGTGAGTGGTTGATAGTATTCAAATTGGATGTGGCCAATATTTGCTAGAGTTGAGAGCACATATTTGTGGTATTATTGTGATTGATATGATGGTTTCTTGCTACTAGAGTTCGTATTGTAGAGACGAATCGGTTTGAGTAGAAATTCTAGGATCCAGTTTGAAAATAGATGAAAGGAAGTCCACATAAAGTAGAGGAGGAGTGACTTCATAGATATGGAGCAGTGATTGTGAAGTTTTAGTGAAAGAAACAATTTCTCGATCCAATGGTAGTTGGATATTCCAATAAAAGTTGGGCAAGGATCGATCAGTAGAATCGAGTCTCTAGGCTAATCAGAGTCAGTTGATTGTATATGAGGCTGAGTCTCCTGACAGATGGGAGTGAGTATCTATGTAACAAAAGTATTTTTCTTAATTGAAGATTCAGAGCATCACAACAAAAATAAGGATGGCTTTTTACCTAGTGAAGTTTTTTCCACTAGTATATTGTGTCTCATGTGTTGATGGTTTCTTGCATTCGTGTTCACAGTTATGTTTCTCATATGGTTTATTTGTTGCTTATTTTTTATGCATCGATTTGAAAATGTTTAATGAGTTGCTGCTAATAAGTGTGTGTGATTTAATAAAGTAAATAAAAGGAAAATTTAGGTAATAAGACACACTACTGATTCATCACCCCACTAATGGGGCTCTTGGTTGCAACTTGATCATTGGAGAATGGATCTAGGGTTTGTTAACTTGTCCTGACGATGAACCACACTGGTTGGTTCGAAACGCATCGACAAATGTTTGTCTGCATGTGATTTACGCCGAAGCTACTCTTTCAACCATTATGAATCACAGAAGCCTCAATTCAACTATTGGATCTAGGTTTGTTGGAAAAAAATATTTTTTTTGGAATGGTTATCCTCACTACTGAAAATTAAAAGGTATGGCACAAAAATATAAAATCTAAATTATTATCTTGTTGATACAAAATTTGGAGAGTAGTATGTGAAGGTTGTGGCAAGGATCCAATTGCAGATGAAGTTTTGCAGAAAGATGCATGATTTGAAGAGGCTAGTAGGTTTGAAATATGCCAAGAAAATGTGGGACAAGCTAGAATCCATATTTGGAGATGGTACGAATAGAAATAATGAAAATGAGAAGAAGAGAAACAATAAGAAGAACAAGAAGGAAGGCCTTAAAAGACAAGAATCTCAACCACAAGAGTCTCATTCCTCTATTGCACATAATTCAGCTCATCATGAGAAGAGATAAAAAACTCTTGAACCCAAAGGTATAAATATTAATGATTTTCTATTGAGTTATAATTTTTATGATTCAGATTTTGATCATGTTGAATTGCCTAGTGGATATAAGAATGTTATTGAGGATCTTAGGGCTGATATTTCTAGACTAACAAATGCATGCAAGGACCAAGAAAAACTATTGCATATATGTGATGATAGATAGGAAAAACTCAAGGAGGAGATCATTAGCTGAAAGATTATATTGGTTTAATCAGAAAGAGTTGAGGAAGATAGGAGGAAGCAATACTAAGAGAGGGAAAAATAGGTTGAGGTAATAGAAGGAGAAGTGATGTCCTTGAGAAAGCAGCAGAAGATGAAGAAGAGAATTGTAACCTTGGATAATTTACTTGAGATCCAAAGATCATCATTAGATCAATCCAGTTTTGGATTTCAAAAGGATGAGTCTAGTTTGCATGCAGGTAAAAGGAATGAAGAACAACATAAGAAACCTGTAGAAAACAATACCAGCAGCAAGAGTGAGAACCAAGGAAGCAAGAAGTAGAACCAGCAGCCGATCAACCAACAAAACTAACAATAAGGAAGAATATATGAAGGAACTCCTACATTTATAAAACCTTTTGCTCCTAGAGATGATCATGGAAGATTTGTAAGATTTCACAGGAATTAAAGTCCTTATGTTCCTTTTGTGAATAATGTAGAATGTTACAATTGTCACAAATTTGGGCATGTTGCTGTTAATTTCCGGAGAAAAATGTTTAGATCAAATCAACAGAGCTTGCAACAATTTTAGCGGCCAAGGAGATTGGTCAACATGTATAATCATGATTTTTATGGTTATTGTTACTCATGTCACTTGTTTGTCCATAAGGCAATAGATTGCAAGTCTAACCAATGAAGGAGAATAACATTGCATAGTAGGTTTAGATCTGGCATGAGAAGAAGAATATTTGATCCTCTTGGCCATATGGAGTGTTATACATGCCATAATTTTGGCCATATGGCAAGAGATTGTTTGTTGCTCCATTATTCAAGCCAAAATCGACAAAAGCAACAAAAGCAAAGGGGGCCTAGCAGAAAACCAGTGAAAGAAGGAAAGAAGCAAGAGAAAGAAGAAAAGAAACAAGTCAAGGAAGAGAAGAATCATCCAAATACCATGTGGAGGAAGAAAGAGCAAAAACTCTTCAAGTAGTGAATAGAATTCCCTTTTGTAGTCCATGATTATTGCATGCATATTCATTGAGGAATGTAGAATTCATGAGAGGTGCACAACCTCAGGGGGATGATTTGATGACTTGATGAGTATGAGATTATTGCAGTAGCACTTTATGAGTTCTTTTGTGTCTCATTCACATTCAGGTCCACAGGATCAACCTGTCTCTTGGTGGTATATTGAGCTCAGGCGTAGTTTTCCTAGATTATTTGGCATATTCTTCATTGTTTTCACTCAATTATTTACATCCATATATATGGGCTATTTTTGATATAATATTCATGATGTATCATGTATTTGAGTCATTGGTCCATAGACGATGATCATGGCAGAAATGTATTTCATTGTAAAATCCATGTAAAATTTTCATGACACTATGTACTTATATTGTACTATCTTTTGGGTCATATAATCATGAGTCATGAAGTCATGTATGAGGTTTTTATGTCGTTGCTAAAACCATGTATTTATCAATGTATATGTCACTTGAGTCATGGTCATATGGAGTCTTGGTCTATATGATCCTTCTATTTCTCAAAGGAAGAATTGTTCATAGGGGAATCAGTCACTACAACTTGGAGATGACACGTGTTCAAAGGGAGCATTTACTTGCTCTTATTCATTTCATCCATACATTGTTGGCATAGTGATTCACTTGGAGGTGTTATGGTGTACCTCATGCTATGTTATGATAGTTTGGGTTTTTGGCCTCATGTCATGTTCAGAGATGTTTAGAGGTTGCTGCTATGTGGTTTCTATGGAGAGTGTTGGTTTGTTGCCTCATGTGGATGTTGCTGCATATTATGTGATGTTGCATATGATGCTTATGTGGTTTCCTCTTGGCCATATTGCTGCTACTGCTAGAGGTCATTGGTTAGACATGTTGCTTTGTATGTTGCTTGGATATGTATGTTGGTTGATGGTATTGATATGAGAGGCATTGGAAATTTTTTATGTTCATTACTTTTGAGCCATGATAGTTTCTCAATTTTTTGTGCTTCAGTTCTAGCTGCCATATTAGACAGAGTTGACACTTTTCCATTTATGTCAAACAGGGAGTGATAGAGGATGATGTTCTGGCGAGTTTTTGTGGTTTCCATCAATTCCAAAGGGGGAGGTCGTTGGAATTTTGGTGTGCATGGTTCTAGCTAGCTGATGCTAGAATTGGTTCATGATGGCATCTAGCTCATGTTGGCATTGATGTCAACCCTTGTAGACTAGTTAATGTTTGGATGCCTTTATTGTAGCATGGTTGCAACGAGTTGAGTTGGAATTGAGATGGTTATGTTGGAATTCATGTCAACTCTTGATTTTAGCCTTTTTTATGATGGTTTGTGATGGCATTGGCATGGTTGATGGTTTCTCATGTGCCAGTGGTGTCCATGTCATTGGGTTGCCACACTTGTTGAGTTGAAAACTAGGTCTTCATCTAGGTATTCATGCTTATACTCATGGAGATGACTTGTTGTAGTATGTTGGCGTCATGATGATGATGATGATGTTGCAGAGGTGTTATAGGTCTGGTCATAGGTGTTTCAACTTGTTAAGATGTCTGTTGGAGAGTGGAGGAATTATTGGCACTCTTGCAAACCTTGTTTGTTGGCCTTCTTGGTTAACTTGGAAGTGACACTTCGTAGACTTATTTGATCCACTTGAAAATGTGTCAAATGTTATGTCATAGGATTTTAGGAATGTACAGGAATTGGAGAAGAAGATCCAATAGGTGGAAGAGGTTCTTAGCTGAAGGTGATCTATTTTTGTATGATTTATAAACATGTGTTTGCTTCTTTCTTTTGGTGTTGAGGTTTCCTTAGTCATTGGTGCTTACAAATAGGTAAATTTCCTTAAGTTAAACAAGACATTCATGATCAAAATAGCTTCCAAAATGAATAATGAACAACAAACATGTACAGTTCCACAAACCATCAAAGAGATACATTAACACAATGTTTTGATGAAGGAGTTCGCCCCTTCTGGGTTACATCTCCTTGGTCCAACTTCCATGGCTTGGGCCTTTATATTAGCTCAATGTGGAAAAAATGTTGTTTACAAAGCTCTATAGCTCCTGATACCTACACCAATTTGTTAAAAAAAGTCCAAATTAGCTAAGAACACTTCTTTCTGATCTCAATTTGGTCTAAAATTGAGTAACTTATGGCTTAAACAATACTTCCTAAAAAACCTCCATTAAATCTAGAGAGACTCGAGTTAAGTCCACCAAGTTTGGTGGTGGTTACGGATTTGGTGGCTCTGCCATTAAATTATGCTAACTTAATCGATGGGTTAATTAAGGCTAATCTTGGCTAGGTGTTAATCATGCTTCTATTGGCCCTTGGATGTACAGCTGAGGTCGCATGGAGAGGGGGTTGGCTCCCTCCTCTCTGTCGTCGGTCAACTCTCATGGAATTTAATGAAACTGTACACCCTCCTCTTCAATGCACACTTTGTAGCTTGAAGGTAAGGCACAAAAATAGGAAGGGGAGATCACGAGTTCAAACCTGCCCTCCCCCCATCACAATTTTTAACACCATATAATATATGCCATTGACTTTTGTCTATGTGCCATTTGAAATATACATGTGCCTTCGGACCTTGGTTAATGAAAATATGGATTTAAATATTGTTTATTTAATATTTAAATATATGTAATATATAATATATAATCTATAGTTTAAAAAACTATATAATATAAATAATACTATATATATAATATATAATAATATTTAAATAAAATTAAATTCGAATTCCACTTGGAGCCAACTAAGCAATTTCCCTTTCACAAAACCACACTGGCGAATCCGGAGGTGACAGTTGTCACAACCCCATTGGGCGAAAACTGAAGAAGATTCCCCTTGCTGACTGGATTGCTGATTGGACTGCCATGTGATCATTCTGTCCCATTCTACAATTTTTTTAGTTGTTTAGGAAAACAAACAACATGCCTTTTCACCTTCATCCGGACTTTGTTTTTGACGAAAAAAATTGTGTTGCAATCGTCTTGATGAGACAGATGAAGCCATATAGTTATCGAGCCAATCTATGAATTTTTAATTTTGAGCTAAATATTGAGCACCTGACCATTCCTCCCCACTAGAAGCCTTTTGGACCCCAAAAGATACTATTATCTGATAGTTAGATGAGGGTACAGTCCCCTCACCTTTCCAAGCTCGATCCAATTTCCTTTTGATGAATTTGTTTCCTTGAGCTCCTCTCTAATGAAATCAACATTCACTTGCCTTGAGGACCCCGTTCTATACCTATACTTGTCTTTGCCCCTTTCAAGTTGATCTTGCACTGTTTCTTGCACCATTTCCAGTCATTCATAGAAACTCATGGTTTTTTCCATGTTGCCATCAAAAGAAACATCCTTCTTACCAAGATGACATAAAAAAATGTAATGCAAATGGATGACAAATTTCACTACTTGGTTTACATGACTCAAGCCCAATTGTACATCTTGAAAGTATGATATTTTCTGAACATAACTTTCGTGTAAAAGATAATGACGCATGAATACAACAGTTACATAACTAATAGGCCTAAAAGGAATAACAATGAACTTGTTTCTTATACCTCTTTTGTACCTTCAAACCAAGTGAAATTTTTGACAAGTATCCATCCAATGAAAGTGCATGGATCGCTGCAGCTTCATCTTTACATCATGGAAATATTGTGAATGAAATAAGATGGTGAATCTGCTTGCATAAACCTGAAACTCAAATGAACCTTTCAAGTTTGAAAGAGCATAAAAAAGAATTGAACTGATCTTTTGGTTTGAACCAACACATGTCTCTTGTTGTTTTCCTCCCCACTGGAAGACTTTGCACACACATCACAATGCATGCCAAGGAGCTTCAAAAGAATAAATATCAACAACAACTCTCCTCTAACATTGGGCTGCTCCTAACAAACCTCTTATCAAAATGACGATCTTGGGCATTGAACAATCAACAATGGCATCCAACTTGGAGAGGCTTGCCTTCAACTTACCTCCTCCAATATCATGGCCCAAATGCATCAAAGAAGTGAAACCCAACTTGTACTTTGACATCTTCAAAACATCAAACAATTTTCCTTCATAGATGACATGTGCATAAGAAAACTTTCTCAACATGTTTATGTCACCCAAGTGGACAATTTCTTCAAGGAAGGGCTCTTTTTTTCCATAATTCAAATACATGTATGTGGTGGAAGTGCTATAAAAAACATACAACATTAAAATCCATACAAACCATTCTTGTTTGGTGTGATGTATATTCTTGCACTGACCTCTTTTTACAACTTTGGTTTGGCAAAAACTACTCCTTTTGTACTCTTTCTGGAAATACTTACCATTCCTCTTTGGCACCATAACCATCGATGCACAACATGGCATAAGGGATGATTGAATGAGCCCATTGTTCAACAAAATTTTGCATTGCATTGGTGTCTCTACACTTTGCAATTTTGTCAACCCTTGCATGCTAACATCACAAAGAGAAACCCCTTGTTGCAAAAATATTTCATGTGAAGTTTATTTCTCCTTGAAGGACGATCATTTCACAACCTGATGAACTAAACCAACCAAATTAGAATTGAAATTTTCATTACATGCAACAAAATTTTCATAACCAATATCATCATTTGGCTTGAACATGAGAAGTACTAAACTTTTACTTGAATTCACTAGTCTTTTTGACTCCCCTGCATTAACCAAAGAAATGTTCAGCTTTTTGTGATGGGCTCTGACTATGTACTCCACACCATCCTTGAACAAGTGATACTTGTTTTCATGGCTGTAAAAGACTAATTTTTGGTCATACAAATATGGACTACCCAACACCACACCTGAAATATCAAGTGGTACCACATCTAACTCTACTTCGTCAACAAAATTTGCAGTGATTGCAAACTGAAACAAACATTTTCTTGTAACCTGTAAACTTGTCTCTTGTTATCCATCCTAAAGGGTATGGTTTATGGTGAGGTACAATTTCAAGATTCAATCTGTTGACTAAGTATTCAGAGATCATAATCGCTTGTGACCCACTATCAAAGAGTGTGTCAATCTTGGTGTGTTTAGATATGGCCCTAACATGAAATAACTCAATTCATCTCTTTTCATCTAGAGTAGTAGTAGTGTTACAGTTATTTGAACTAGTGCTTGCAATATCTTGTTTTAATTTGATTCCCATGATAGTGATTTTGTTTTCATCACCTGATTCAGAACCTAAATCTTCTTGAGCGATAGTAGTGGTTTTCTATTTCCCTTTATTGTTGAACTTATTTGGTCTCATTTCTGGATGCAATTTCCAGCAGTGGGCTTCATCATGACCCACTTTGGAACAGTGTTTTCATGTGATTTTATCCCCTTCTTTCTTCACACTTGCATTCTTCTTTCCCTTCCATTTTCCTCTTTTATCTTTCTCCTTACCCTTAGGTGGATTTTTATTACTATCCTCTTCATAAGTGTTGTTTCCTCTAGATTCAAGATGTGTGGCTTGCACACATACTTCATCTAAATTGTTTGGATTAAACATAAGAGTAGTGTGTTTAAGATAGGAATGTAAACCCCCAATATATTTCAGCAGTGTATCTTGAGAATTCAAATTCACTCCTAATAACAAAGTCCTTTTCCTAAACTCCTGTGTATAATCTTGGACTGTTTGGCCTTTAAGCTGCCTAAAATTTTGCCAACTCATAATGGATTTTTGCATATAGGATAAAGGATAAAACTATCTTTTAATTACAGAAACAAATTCAACCCAAGTGATGGATATCTTACCATGGATTCTTATTTCCTCTTGAGTCTTTTCTTCCCACCAAACTAGTGCAGCTCCTTCTAGCCTTAGTGAAGCCAACTGGATCTTTATGTCGTCTTCTTGAAGGTTCTGAATCCTGCAGTATGCCTCCAATCCAATTGTCCAGCTTTTCTGCATTCACCTCTCCATTGTACATGGGAAGTTCAAATTTTATGTCCAAATTTAGTATTGGATTTTTTCCTTTTGGGGTTTTGGAATGAGTATGGATAGTTGTAGTGGTGGTAGTGGAAGATTGTGTTGTGTGAGATGGTGAAGATGATGAGGAAGATGATGAGGGTGGTGGAGATGGAGGTGGATTTCCACCATTCCCTTTGGAATCCTTCTTCTCATCTTTTTTTGTCGTCTAAGCTTCCTTCTCCATGTGGAGGTTTAGAACTCTCTCCAACCATTCTAGTGTTCCTCTCTTCATAGAGGACTTTAACCATCTCAGTAAAAGTATAGAAAGCTTTCTTAAATTATTCCTCTTCTAAAGAGGGACCTTCAGGCTCTATTTCTCCAGACATAATGGCTATGGATTCAGGCTCTATTTCTCCAAACATAATTTCTATGGATTCAGGCTTAGATATTTGTAGTAATTGTACCTCTAAAATCTCAATTGAAGGCAAAACTTGAGGAGTTTCAAGTGCAACTGGAATTGGAACTTTGGGTGGTGGAGATTGTGGCCTTGAGGCTCTCCTTCTTCTAGGAATTACCTTAGGAGTTGAAACCAGTATCTTCCCTTCTCCTCTTCGCAACTTTAACCTTGTAAGCATCACAATTTTGCAACCATTAAAATCATAACTGCGCAAACTCAAGCAATCAAGCAATTCAACCTTGGGCTCTGATACCAACTTGATGTTTTTTTTTATCATTAGCATTTTTTTGCTAATTACAATTACAGATTTATAAACATGTGCTTGCTTCTTTCTTTTGGTGCTGAGGTTTCCTTAGTTGTTAGTGCTTACAAACAAGTAAATTTCCTTAAGTTAAACAAGATATTCATGAGCAAAATAGCTTCAAAAATGAATAATGAACAACAAACATGTACATTGAATCAAACCATCAAAGAGAGACATTAACACGGTATTTTGATGAAGGAGTTCACCCCTCCTAGGCTACATCTCCTTGTTCCAGCTTCCATGGCTTGGGCCTCTATATTATCTCAATGTGGTAAAAATATTGTTTACAAAGATCTATGTCTCCTGATACCTGCACCAATGTGTTTAGAAGGTCCAAATTAGCTAAGAAAACTTCTTTCTGATCTCAATTTGGTAGAAAATGGAGTAAGTTATGGCTCAAACAGGTTTTCCTAGAAAACCTCTACTAAATCTAGAGAGACTCGAGTTAAGTCCACCAAGTTTGGTGGTGGTTCCGGATTTGGTGGCTCCACCAAGCTCCATGGGGTAGGGTACCCACTGACCTGTGAATAACGAAGCTTGAGTCCATCATAAAATGCAGGGGTGCTGCAGTCTATGACAGTCTGCCATTGCTGCAAGTGCACAAACCCTAGAGTGCAGAGCGAACCCTCAGAGCGTCTAACCTATCATATGGTTTACATTAGAATGCATCTTATTAGTTTTTTTTTTTGTAAGCTTTGGTAGGACTCTCGGATTTTCGTGTCCATTACATACCCCACTACGAGGGAAGGGTAGCCCAAGATTTGAACCCAAGACATCCGGTTCGGTGAGACTTCATTTCTACGGCCATTGCCACTTGAGCTACCCCATGTGGACAGAATGCATCTTATTAGTTTAATTTTATTCTTTATTTTTATTTATTTATTTATTTCAGTTTTTAATTTATTTGTTTTGATTATTTATTTATTTAAATTAATAATTATTTTTATTTTTATTTATATGTTTTAATTAATTATTAATTAGTTTTAATTAATTTAGTCCTAAGAATCTAATTTATAAACAAGAAACCTATCTAAATATTCAATTAATTAATTTAATTTGATTTATAATTTTTTTATATAATTTTTAAAGTAATTTATAAACTAATGTTAATATAATCTAAATTTATTTTGTTATTTATTTTGCTATTATTAATTAGTTTTAATTATTGATTGATTTTAATTAATTAATTAATTAATTTATATTTTATTTCATTTTATTTAGATTTTTATTTATATTTTAATTGGGGAGAGACCAGTGATACTAAGCTACAAAGGATTTGGACGAGTTTATTTTTCTAATAAGGGGAAGCCAGTTCCCACTAATTTCGCTCCCACTGTCCCTATTGAGGTTTTGAAGAAATTTTATGATTTTGATGGCCTCTCTGATTTTCTTCTTTTGATAATGATCCTCTCTTGCAATGATTTTGGCGTTTTCTAAACATACATGGTGTTTGGTTTTGGATGAGTGCTCCGCAAGGGCTGATGTACGAGATCTCCCATTCTTAAGATATTTACATTCTAAATTATTTTCGTTTATTTAGTAAAAATTATTTAAGAATTTTATCAACTGTATTTATCCATATTATGGTTTGTTTTAAAGGCTTTTAAAAGATATTTTTGAGAGATTTGATTTTTTTTTTAATCTAGAGGAATTGGCATTCAAGTTGATTTCATACTCATGTGACATGGGTGCGATTCCAACCACTAGGCATAGGTGAATAAGGGGATTTGAACCTTTAACCTTCTCATACATAATACTTCATGTTCACGACCATTGCTAATTGAGCTACCTCCGCGAAAGATTTAATTATTGAATTAAATAACATATCAAATTATTATTTAAATCAACATTTAAAAATATTTTTTTTCCCATTTTCATCTCCACAACAAATATAAGATATATGTACCTTTTATAACACATTTTCTCGTAAAACAAAATATTTAAATGCAATTCAAATTTTAAATAATGATATTCTACAAAATTTATTTATTTTTATTGGTTATGAAGTTGCATTCATTCATCATTCATCAAATTACATATTCAAAGGCTTGCTACAAGTTTTTGGTCTACCACTCGAGAAATCAAACCATTACTAACACATCATGTTTTTGTCTTGAGAGATTTTAGGTTGAAAATGATAAAATATATCATAGTGAAACAAAACTACAACATGAAAATACTAAAGAGTATGATATGCACAAACTTACCTATGTTAGAAGGTCAACAAAACCTAAGAAACATATATGCCTAAGCCTTAGTATTCATTTAGAATATTAAGAAGAATAAAAGGGTTCCACCTCTATCGCAATGCCTTCGACATAACAAGAAACACTTGAAACTATTATTGGGGAAATATTGGCCTTGATGCATTACAAACGGTGGCCCATATTTTTCAGTTGCAACTTCATGTCATCCAACAAGACTAAAATTTCGTCCTTTGCATCATTCCTCTCTAAGAAAACTTTACCTAGAAAAGTAATCATCAATTAGTATAAGTCAATAGTGTAAAGGTATTGCTTTTGCATCCATGAGTATGGACAATATATGGGGAACAATTGAATACATCTACAAGAATTTAAAAATGTGAATGGTAGTTACATTCCTAAGTGATCACCTCCACAACCTCTTGGACCTTATGTGGGACGCCTTGCAAAATCTAGTTGTGGAACCTTCATGCCAAGGAATTGGCTTAGAATTTGGCATATTAAGAATTTGTTGTTGCTGCGATCAACACCCTCCAAAATTTTGCTCACACTTGAATTTTGGATGCTATTGAGGATATTATGGTATGTATTCCTATGGTTACTCCATGGTTATTTGATGTTTTATAAAGTGTTTAAGTCTTCTTCCTAGTTTTAATTTGTCAAGTCACTTGAACACACATGCTCAATCTTCGACGAGTTCATGATAACATTTCCTTTGTGAAATATTAGACATGAATCACACTAGCCAACAAGATAGTTCCTATGCGATCTTCAAGTCATGTTGATAATCAGTGCACACTTTTATTGATAGTCACCCTCACTTTATTGTGCTTGTACTTCTATTTTGATGAGTTTTCTCAACTGTCACCTTTTGCGCATTTTCGCTTTCACAAGTGTAGATTTCACATTCGCGGTTGTCGTTTTGAATTTATTGTACTTTAGTAAGTTTTGTTTTCATGTTATCTTTGCTCTGACATGTGTCACTTTTAAGATCGTTCACATTTTGCAAGTGTCATCTTCATGTTTTCCTCTAGTCATAGGTGTCGCTTTTGTGCTCTCAATCTTGCATGTGTCACACCTTTGTGTATCACTAAAGTTAGTTAGGATGCACTCTTCTATATTATATGGTCTTACATATCATTATAATATGTTCTAGACACATTCCTACAACTTAGCACACCTTTTGGTCATAGTCGTCACTTTATCGTAACTTGTGTTCTAAGTGTTGTAATGCATTGTTTTAACTGTTGCACTTAGCAATAGGTGTCTCTTTGATGTTGTTTTAAGGTGTGGTTGTTGTTCATGAGTCTTGTGTATTTTTTTGGCTTGTATTGATGGCATTTATGTCTGAGTTCAATGTTTTATTTGTTTTAGGATGCATTTCTTTCTCCTACTCTGCTAATCCCACACTTAGCTATTTTGAGATCTCTTCTTCATCCTTCAACCCAGTGCAAGTTATAAAGGCATTAGCCCTCTTACTAGTTGATGAGAACAACTTATTCATGAGCCTCATTTATGTATCATTCCTCCCATACTTGTGCACTATCTTTTCTAAGATCTCCTCCCTCTCGCAGTGAATTAGCGCTTCCTATGGATAAGTCACTTAGCCTTGCATTGCCTCCCTCAGTGAAAAGTGCATTCTAGATGAACAAGTAGCCAATGTTGGAGAGAACTGAACCCTCCCAAGCCTGAGCACACTTTGAAACAATGAAGTACACTTCAAACTCTTAGTGAAGAAAAGTGAACTTCAGAACAACAAGGACCCTTTGAGCGCACTTTAGAACAATGAAGCACACTTCAAAACAAAAAAATGCACTTCAAAACAATGAAGTGCACTAGCACAATTCAAAATAATGAAGGATCCTTTGTCTCTTAAAAAGTGTATGGCACACTCAGGAAGTCCAAAGACTTTGAGTGCACTGCAAACTCTTGAAGCACAAAGCCTTTGATGTATGATGTACTCACAAAACTTGAAGCATTTCAGTGTACAGTGCACTCTTGAAGTAGTAAGCCTTCATCCTTCCTTTAGGGCACATGGTGTAGTCACGAAGCATGAAGCCTTCATCTAAGCACACTCCTTCAACTCAAAGAATCATTCCCTCCATATTCCTCTTGAGCGTATGAACACACTTGGAAGGATTGAATCCTGACCCCTTCATCCTTTAGTGTGTGCCCTTGCGCCCTCCTAGCTCCTCTTGAGTGCACACACAAACCATGAAGTCTTGAAGCCTAAACTCTTCATCTCTTCGGCGTGCACCCTTGCTCTCTCATTTTTTCCTTGAGTGCATGAGCGCATCTTGAACCAATGAATTATTCTCCTTCATACTTTGTACCTACACCTTTGAATTCTCTCTTTCTTGCTTGAGTGCACAAGCGTACCTTGAAGGCCTCTGGAAATGAGCCTTAATGGGTTTGAATGCACCCTCTTAATTAAGCCTTCTTCTTTTAACCCCCTCATAGGCCTATCATGATTTGATCATTCCATGAGCTAGGTAATTATATAATATATGTTTTTAAGATTGATTTTTCTTTTTCATGGATGATTGTCATTGGAAGGAGTACCTTACTAGCCCGACAAGGTAATGCTAAAATAATATAGCAAGGAGGAAGCATAAAGAAACACCTGCGAAGAAGAAGAACAAACTAGAGGTATCATGGAGACATGAAGCTGATCATGGAATGAAACAAAAAGAAGACATTTCATCATGATTCAGAGGATTCCAATGTTGATCCAAGATCCTTTGAAGGTTGAAGATAAGAAACAAAGTGGATCCTTCAAGAAGATGAAGCATAGATCAGATCTATGATAAAGAATACAAGGTGATGTAGTAAAGGAAGACAACTTGACATTTCCACCTCATCATGAAGTTCATGTCATCATTTTCAATTTGTAAATTGTACAAGTGTCATCATTCAAGAGTTGCATAGAATTACAAAGGTCATAGAAGTCTAAGAGTCATGAGGGTAACTCATAATTCACAAGGATATGAAAGTTCATTCCCCTTGTTATAAAAGGAACCTCATAACTCAAGGAAATGGATTTTGGAGGCTTAAAATTTTGAGAGATAGTCTTGGCTTCTCTACTTGTCATAGGAGAGAAAAATATTCTTTGGAGAAGCAAGAAGTAACTTAATGTTCCACTTTAGGAACTAGTGCCTCACCATTGTAACTGTGTACTTATATATTTCACCTTATAATTAAAGCTTGATGAGCCAACACATTTTCGTGCATGTATTGTGAATGTATTAGGACTATTATTTAGATGTTTTCTATGTATGTTTTGTTCATATGTACTAAGGAAATTGAATTGTTTTGGTGGCCTGGGTACTTATTACATTGAAGGTGTGTTGTATCTGGTTTAATGATAGTTGTGTCTATGTGAACTATTTTGCTAGATAAATAACGAATATCTTTTTTCTTGTGTGTCTCTCTTAGGTTGGTACTATTACTTCCTTCTAGAGGCTCAATTTTTTCTCCCCTCTTGTGAAATCTTCCTTTTACACATTACAATTGGTGTTTCACAATGTTAACTTTCTTTTTCAAGGGTTATGTATATAATCTCTTATGATATTCATTGAAACCAAGGTGAACCTTACAGTTATGGTGGCCAAGCCAATACTCCATATGGAGCTCATATTCCAAATGGTGTGAGGTCTAATTGGGACTTCACATCAAGGAGACCCGCTATGTGTTGGAGGTATCCAACACAATCAATAGCATCCTATGATGCACCATGAATTCCACTAGCCCAGGGACATCAAGCTTTATGTTGTGTCATGGCTATGGCTAGGAGTAGGTAGAGTGATAATGAATGAGATGTAGAGGGGTTGAAACAACAAAGGACCGACACTGGATAGAACAGAGGGTGGAAAGAAATGTATTGCAGTTTAACCAACCCCTCTGAGAGCCACAAATTGAACTACTTGACCAAGCCAAAGACTAGAAGGAAACATCGAATATACATTGAGGAGAAGTTAGCAAATGAGAGTAAGGTGGATAGAACATCTATACAATAAAGGGAACGAAGAAATAAGTATATAACATCCATCATGACTAGGAGCAAGAGAACACCATGAATCATTCAAGAATAAACAAATGTAGTAATATGGCATCAAGATGACTTGAATGGGCCATCCACTGATATCATAGGGAGGTAGGTGCAAAATGGGTTATTTACAATTCTAGAGGAAAAGGATTTATACTTATGAATGGAGTTTGGGCATTGTGCCCAGTAATAAATTTGAAACATATGCTCTCTTATAAGGAATCGTTCTAGCCAAAAATAATCAAATTAAAATTCTCATTGTTCTAAGAGACCCTCATTTATTCGTCAAGCACATTCTATATAACACTAATCCAATAGACTAATGCCTATCTTCCATTTTGGAAAGGATTAGGTAATATTTTAACGAATTTAAAGTGGTGAATCAATATCATATTCTTCGATAACATAATGACATGGTGGAATCAAAATCCAATAATGCATAAAGAAGAAAAGGATGAGTATTATTGATTGATCAAATCCATAATATATTTACCATATGTCATTGAAAATTTAAAGCCTCTATCTTCAATCCTGAAAAACCACTCCCATGTAGTTAGTATGGGAGTGATAAGATGCATATGTCCTTATTACATGCTTCAATTACTTCACATAATGAATAATTTATATAGCATTGAGGTGGGATTATGGCATCACCATTCAATAAGGACTTCATTGCCTTTCTTCATTTTCAAGGGAGGGGAGGAATCTAGTTTCAACTAGCTTTGGCACTTTGGTTCAATCCTATCTCACATAGTGCTAATTATAGCCACATGCTTGGTAAGGATTGTTTTCACCCCAAACATAGAGGTATTATTTTTGTTGGATTCTTATATTGTATTTAAATATTGAATTAGCAGTTGACCATGAGTTCAAACTAGGTGAAGGAAAAATAAAAAACAAGTATAGCCTTACTCAATTGGTAATTTATCTTTGGATGCATATCTCTCCCTTTTTAATCCACAACTCCAAAATTGGAAATTCTCACACAAATCCAATGGTATTCAAAGAACTAATGGAAACTTACCTCACTCCAGAAAGAAAAGTGGAACTGGTCATTACCCTAAATTCACAATTTTAGCATTTCTTCAACACTTTAAGAAAATACGAAAACATCTCCAACCTCAAGATGGAAATTATAATGAGTATGTTATGCAGTAGAAAAGATAGTTATATTCTCTTGCATTAGTGTTTCAGAGGCTTATTTACCAAACATGAGTTACTCCAATAAAATAATAAGATGAATCATCAATAAGTCGACAACAAACTCAACTAGCACTAACATTAACTACCCAAGATGAAAAAAACAGAATAGTTCTTATCGCGGAATCAACATCAAAAAGCTTATCAATGAAGGAAACACAATACCTGAAACTCTCTTCAGTATCCTAACTTTCATTAGATATGCATTATTTGTTTTTTCGATGATATATGCAATTTTTTCCTTCCTTTTAACACTCTAAGATCAAACTTTGAAATAAATATATATTTTGTATTACATATTTTTTGTGACTGATTCTATGAACATAAAAACCATAGATCCATAGTAGGAAACC
>APFE030709598.1:27275-61426 GCA_000404065.3 Pinus taeda
ATGTGCCCCATAGAAGCCCACTATTGTTATTGTTGTGCCCTTACATTATTATTGTTATGTAGCCTCTTATTATATTGTGACCCCTTAGACTCCTATATAACCCAAGGAGGTCTTATCATTTGATTTATCCAAGAATTTTTCATTTATGTAATGTAAAGGAGGTTTCCCCCTCGAATAGGATAATTTTTAAGTCGTTGATCTATCTTTTCTTCTGTTTTGTGAGTTAGTTGCATAACATTGATACTAATATATAACCTCCTTTTTCTGACCTCATTATTCCAAAGATAATATTTAGTGTTTAAATTTTTATAATAATTTTTATTAGCTATTTTAGTTGTAATTCCAATCTGATTAAATAAATTTAAGTTTAGTCATTTATTTTTTATTTCTTAAATAATTATAAAATTATATTATATTTTATATATATTTTTAATTAATATTAAAGAATATAGACATATTTTTTTAAGATTTAGAGGTTAATAAATATGCATCCTTGAGCATGGGAGAATATGTTGGTACTCCGTCTATGGCGATATGCCAACACCATCCACACCTCCACCATGTAGATTACACCATGTGCTTTAATGAATGGATCTATTCTTGCATCAATCTTTTGGTGCCAACATTGTCTTGTCTTTCACATAATGGATTCTATACTAGTGCCATTGATGCTTATAACTAGTAGCAACCATCATGGAAGCGTGTAGGTTTTATGGTGTACATGTTTCTCTACAAGAAATATTCTCTCTAGGTTAATTTTACAGCCACTCAACTTCTCTTGCTACTAATTTTGTTTGTTTGTCCTTTTGCTTACTATCATCGTGTGTTCCACTATAGGTCCCTCTTCACTCCAATGTATTATTGCTAAATTTGTTGAGGCTAGCCACTACTACGTTACGTCTATGTAAAATTTGTTTGCCTTAATGTTGCTTGTTTTTTCACTAGGAAGCTTCTCTAGAATATGCAAGGGCACAAGTTCACTGGCAGCTGATGTCCAAAAGGAGAGAGATTTGATCCTATGGAAATTTCATCTTGGATGTGGGTTTGAATTGCACCCATGACATATAGTTTTTTTGAACACTAGAATTATGATGAGATATAAAAGCTTTGTAGCACATGAACTCTCTAGTCACGAAGTTGAAAGTTTGGAGCTCCAAGTTCATCTTGACAAAATGAGAAAGCAAGGTAAATCATCCTCACTCTCTATTCATTGTTATCAAAGAAGCATGATAGTGTTCTGGCTTCAGAAGCATCTGTTGGATTATAGGAGCCCCCTATTGACCTCTTAATAGATGACTCAACCACGCTAGGTCCTCCAAGGTTTTAGTCTTCGTGTTTTTTCATTTATCCATTTAGGCCTAAATAATCAATTTTGTTTGTTTTATTTTAAAAAGTTCCATAGTATAATAGTTTTAGAACTTTATTAGGGTTTATATTTCCATCTATAATATTTTTTATAAACCATATTAGATCCATCTTAACTCTAGATATACCAAGTTCTTGTTGGCATTATGGTGTGCATGGTTCAAACTATCTGATGTTGGAATTGGATCATGATGGTAGCTAGCTCATGTTGGCATTGATGTCAACCCTTGTAGACTAGCTTATGTTTGAATGCATTCATTGTAGCATGGTTGCAGCTAGTTGAGTTGGAATTGAGATGGTTATGTTGGAATTGAAGTCAAATCTTGATGTTAGCCTTTTTCATGATGGCCTGTGATGGAATTGGTGTGGCTAATGGTTTCTCATGTGCTAGTGGTGTCCATGTTGTTAGGTTGCCATACTTGTTGAGTTGGAAACTGGGTCTTCATCTAGGTCTTCCTGTTTATACTCATGGATATGACTTGTTGCAGTATGTTGGCCTCATGATCATGATGCATAAGTGTTACAAGTATGGTTAGAGGTGTTGCAGCTTATGTAGATGTTTTTTGGAGAGGAGGACTTGTTGGAACTCTTGCCAACCTTGTTTGTTGGATTTCTTGGTCAACCTAGAAGCGACACTTCGGTTAATTTTTTGATCCATTTTCATAAGTGTCAGAGGCTATTGAGAGGTTTGTAGGCATGTACAGGATCTAAAGAAGAAGATCCAATAGATGACATAATTTTTGAGCTGAAGGCTTGATGTTTTTCTTCATCCTTAGCCAAGACGCATGGAGCCATGCTTGTGAGAGTGGCTGAAAGGATTTAGTTGCTGGAAGGCAGGTCTATGGGAGTGACTAAAGGTTCCAGTTTAGTTTTTCCAATGATATGCATGAAACTGATGATTTTCACAAGAATTTATTTTCATTCCTCGCGCAAACTGGAAGGAAATTAGCATAGAAATCCCCAAAGGCTTCTAGAATTATTTGAAAAGGGCAGGAATTATATGAAAAATTCCTCCAATGATGTGAACTTATTTAGTGAAAAATCAGTGGTCTTAGTGGATTGATTTGGTCCAATTTTTGAACCCTTGTTCCTAGCCCCAAGCTCAATTTTGCTCTACATGTTATATATTCATCACTTGGGAGCTACGTAATTTTTTATGTTGAGTGTATATGTGTAAGAGAAGGATGAAAAGAGTGATTATGATTTAGACCTATTGGAGAGAATAGATGCTTCAATGAGTGAGTGTTAATGGTAGAGAATGAAGAAAAAATAAAGCTTGTTGCAAAATAGATTAGATTTGATGCCGCTAGAGTATAGATTGTTCAGAGAGATTTTGTATGCTCCTGGATAGTGTTTTTGTTGGTGACTGACACATTTGTTTTTGTAGGCAATGTTGATGCATTTGGCACATAGTCATTGTTTCTTATGATGTTAATTTAACTATACAACATTATATTGATGTGAGTGGTTGATAGTATTCAAATTGGATGTGGCCAATATTTGCTAGAGTTGAGAGCACATATTTGTGGTATTATTGTGATTGATATGATGGTTTCTTGCTACTAGAGTTCGTATTGTAGAGACGAATCGGTTTGAGTAGAAATTCTAGGATCCAGTTTGAAAATAGATGAAAGGAAGTCCACATAAAGTAGAGGAGGAGTGACTTCATAGATGTGGAGCAGTGATTGTGAAGTTTTAGTGAAAGAAACAATTTCTCGATCCAATGGTAGTTGGATATTCCAATCAAAGTTGGGCAAGGATCGATTAGTAGAATCGAGTCTCTAGGCTAATCAGAGTCAGTTGATTGTATATGAGGCTGAGTCTCCTGACAGATGGGAGTGAGTATCTATGTAACAAAAGTATTTTTCTTAATTGAAGATTCAGAGCATCACAACAAAAATAAGGATGGCTTTTTACCTAGTGAAGTTTTTTCCACTAGTATATTGTGTCTCATGTGTTGATGGTTTCTTGCATTCGTGTTCACAGTTATGTTTCTCATATGGTTTCTTTGTTGCTTATGTTTTATGCATCGATTTGAAAATGTTTAATGAGTTGCTGCTAATAAGTGTGTGTGATTTAATAAAGTAAATAAAAGGAAAATTTAGGTAATAAGACACACTATTGATTCATCACCCCACTAATGGGGCTCTTGGTTGCAACTTGATCATTGGAGAATGGATCTAGGGTTTGTTAACTTGTCCTAACGATGAACCACACTGGTTGGTTCGAAACGTGTCGACAAATGTTTGTCTGCATGTGATTTACACCGAAGCTACTCTTTCAACCATTATGAATCACAGAAGCCTCAATTCAACTATTGGATCTAGGGTTTGTTGGAAAAAATTATTTTTTTTGGAATGGTTATCCTCACTACTGAAAATTAAAAGGTATGGCACAAAAATATAAAATCTCAATTATTATCTTGTTGATACAAAATTTGGAGAGTAGTATGTGAAGGTTGTGGCAAGGATCCAATTGCAGATGAAGTTTTGCAGAAAGATGCATGATTTGAAGAGGCTAGTAGGTTTGAAATATGCCAAGAAAATGTGGGACAAGCTAGAATCCATATTTGGAGATGGTACGAATAGAAATAATGAAAATGAGAAGAAGAGAAACAATAAGAAGAACAAGAAGGAAGGCCTTCAAAGACAAGAATCTCAACCACAAGAGTCTCATTCCTCTATTGCACATAATTCAGCTCATCATGAGAAGAGATAAAAAACTCTTGAACCCAAAGGTATAAATATTAATGATTTTCTATTGAGGATCTTAGGGCTGATATTTCTAGACTAACAAATGCATGCAAGGACCAAGAAAAACTATTGCATATATGTGATGATAGATAGGAAAAACTCAAGGAGGAGATCATTAGCTGAAAGATTATATTGGTTTAATCAGAAAGAGTTGAGGAAGGCAGGAGGAAGCAATACTAAGAGAGGGAAAAATAGGTTGAGGTAATAGAAGGAGAAGTGATGTCCTTGAGAAAGCAGCAGAAGATGAAGAAGAGCATTGTAACCTTGGATAATTTACTTGACATCCAAAGATCATCATTAGATCAATCCAGTTTTGGATTTCAAAAGGATGAGTCTAGTTTGCATGCAGGTAAAAGCAATGAAGAACAACATAAGAAACCTGTAGAAAACAATACCAACAGCAAGAGTGAGAACCAAGGAAGCAAGAAGTAGAACCAGCAGCCGATCAACCAACAAAACTAACAACAAGGAAGAATATATGAAGGAACTCCTACATTTATAAAACCTTTTGCTCCTAGAGATGATCATGGAAGATTTGTAAGATTTCACAGGAATTAAAGTCCTTATGTTCCTTTTGTGAATAATGTAGAATGTTACAATTGTCACAAATTTGGGCATGTTGCTGTTAATTTCCGGAGAAAAATGTTTAGATCAAATCAACAGAGCTTGCAACAATTTTAGCGGCCAAGGAGATTGGTCAACATGTATAATCATGATTTTTATGGTTATTGTTACTCATGTCACTTGTTTGTCCATAAGGCAATAGATTGCAAGTCTAACCAATGAAGGAGAAGAACATTGCATAGTAGGTTTAGATCTGGCATGAGAAGAAGAATATTTGATCCTCTTGGCCATATGGAGTGTTATACATGCCATAATTTTGGCCATATGGCAAGAGATTGTTTGTTGCTCCATTATTCAAGCCAACATCGACAAAAGCAACAAAAGCAAAGGGGGCCTAGCAGAAAACCAGTGAAAGAAGGAAAGAAGCAAGAGAAAGAAGAAAAGAAACAAGTCAAGGAAGAGAAGAATCATCCAAATACCATGTGGAGGAAGAAAGAGCAAAAACTCTTCAAGTAGTGAATAGAATTCCCTTTTGTAGTCCATAATTATTGCATGCATATTCATTGAGGAATGTAGAATTCATGAGAGGTGCACAACCTCAGGGGGATGATTTGATGACTTGATGAGTATGAGATTATTGCAGTAGCACTTTATGAGTTCTTTTGTGTCTCATTCACATTCAGGTCCACAGGATCAACCTGTCTCTTGGAGGTATATTGAGCTCAGGCGTAGTTTTCCTAGATTATTTGGCATATTCTTCATTGTTTTCACTCAATTATTTACATCCATATATATGGGCTATTTTTGATATAATATTCATGATGTATCATGTATTTGAGTCATTGGTCCATAGACGATGATCATGGCAGAAATGTATTTCATTGTAAAATCCATGTAAAATTTTCATGACACTATGTACTTATATTGTACTATCTTTTGGGTCATATAATCATGAGTCATGAAGTCATGTATGAGGTTTTTATGTCGTTGCTAAAACCATGTATTTATCAATGTATATGTCACTTGAGTCATGGTCATATGGAGTCTTGGTCTATATGATCCTTCTATTTCTCAAAGGAAGAATTGTTCATAGGGGAATCAGTCACTACAACTTGGAGATGACACGTGTTCAAAGGGAGCATTTACTTGCTCTTATTCATTTCATCCATACATTGTTGGCATAGTGATTCACTTGGAGGTGTTATGGTGTACCTCATGCTATGTTATGATAGTTTGGGTTTTTGGCCTCATGTCATGTTCAGAGATGTTTAGAGGTTGCTGCTATGTGGTTTCTATGGAGAGTGTTGGTTTGTTGCCTCATGTGGATGTTGCTGCATATTATGTGATGTTGCATATGATGCTTATGTGGTTTCCTCTTGGCCATATTGCTGCTACTGCTAGAGGTCATTGGTTAGACATGTTGCTTTGTATGTTGCTTGGATATGTATGTTGGTTGATGGTATTGATATGAGAGGCATTGGAAATTTTTTATGTTCATTACTTTTGAGCCATGATAGTTTCTCAATTTTTTGTGCTTCAGTTCTAGCTGCCATATTAGACAGAGTTGACACTTTTCCATTTATGTCAAACAGGGAGTGATAGAGGATGATGTTCTGGCGAGTTTTTGTGGTTTCCATCAATTCCAAAGGGGGAGGTCGTTGGAATTTTGGTGTGCATGGTTCTAGCTAGCTGATGCTAGAATTGGTTCATGATGGCATCTAGCTCATGTTGGCATTGATGTCAACCCTTGTAGACTAGTTAATGTTTGGATGCCTTTATTGTAGCATGGTTGCAACGAGTTGAGTTGGAATTGAGATGGTTATGTTGGAATTCATGTCAACTCTTGATTTTAGCCTTTTTTATGATGGTTTGTGATGGCATTGGCATGGTTGATGGTTTCTCATGTGCCAGTGGTGTCCATGTCATTGGGTTGCCACACTTGTTGAGTTGAAAACTAGGTCTTCATCTAGGTATTCATGCTTATACTCATGGAGATGACTTGTTGTAGTATGTTGGCGTCATGATGATGATGATGATGTTGCAGAGGTGTTATAGGTCTGGTCATAGGTGTTTCAACTTGTTAAGATGTCTGTTGGAGAGTGGAGGAATTATTGGCACTCTTGCAAACCTTGTTTGTTGGCCTTCTTGGTTAACTTGGAAGTGACACTTCGTAGACTTATTTGATCCACTTGAAAATGTGTCAAATGTAATGTCATAGGATTTTAGGAATGTACAGGAATTGGAGAAGAAGATCCAATAGGTGGAAGAGGTTCTTAGCTGAAGGTGATCTATTTTTGTATGATTTATAAACATGTGTTTGCTTCTTTCTTTTGGTGTTGAGGTTTCCTTAGTCATTGGTGCTTACAAATAGGTAAATTTCCTTAAGTTAAACAAGACATTCATGATCAAAATAGCTTCCAAAATGAATAATGAACAACAAACATGTACAGTTCCACAAACCATCAAAGAGATACATTAACACAATGTTTTGATGAAGGAGTTCACCCCTTCTGGGTTACATCTCCTTGGTCCAACTTCCATGGCTTGGGCCTTTATATTAGCTCAATTTGGAAAAAATGTTGTTTACAAAGCTCTATAGCTCCTGATACCTACACCAATTTGTTAAAAAAGTCCAAATTAGCTAAGAACACTTCTTTCTGATCTCAATTTGGTCTAAAATTGAGTAACTTATGGCTTAAACAATACTTCCTAAAAAACCTCCATTAAATCTAGAGAGACTTGAGTTAAGTCCACCAAGTTTGGTGGTGGTTACGGATTTGGTGGCTCTGCCATTAAATTATGCTAACTTAATCGATGGGTTAATTAAGGCTAATCTTGGTTAGGTGTTAATCATGCTTCTATTGGCCCTTGGATGTACAGCTGAGGTCACATGGAGAGGGGGCTGGCTCCCTCCTCTCCGTCTTCGGTCAACCCTCATGGAATTTAATGAAACTGTACACTCTCCTTTTCAATGCACACTTTGTAGCTTGAAGGTAAGGCACAAAAATAGGAAGGGGAGATCACGAGTTCAAACCTGCCCTCCCCCCATCACAATTTTTAACACCATATAATATATGCCATTGACTTTTGTCTATGTGCCATTTGAAATATACATGTGCCTTCGGACTTTGGTTAATGAAAATATGGATTTAAATATTGTTTATTTAATATTTAAATATATGTAATATATAATATATAATCTATAGTTAAAAACTATATAATATAAATAAACTATATATATAATATATAATAATATTTAAATAAAATTAAATTCGAATTCCACTTGGAGCCAACTAAGCAATTTCCCTTTCACAAAACCACACTGGCGAATCCGGAGGTGACAGTTGTCACAACCCCATTGGGCGAAAACTGAAGAAGATTCCCCTTGCTGACTGGATTGCTGATTGGACTGCCATGTGATCATTCTGTCCCATTCTACAATTTTTTTAGTTGTTTAGGAAAACAAACAACATGCCTTTTCACCTTCATCCGGACTTTGTTTTTGACGAAAAAAATTGTGTTGCAATCGTCTTGATGAGACAGATGAAGCCATATAGTTATCGAGCCAATCTATGAATTTTTAATTTTGAGCTAAATATTGAGCACCTGACCATTCCTCCCCACTAGAAGCCTTTTGGACCCCAAAAGATACTATTATCTGATAGTTAGATGAGGGTACAGTCCCCTCACCTTTCCAAGCTCGATCCAATTTCCTTTTGATGAATTTGTTTCCTTGAGCTCCTCTCTAATGAAATCAACATTCACTTGCCTTGAGGACCCCATTCTATACCTATACTTGTCTTTGCCCCTTTCAAGTTGATCTTGCACTGTTTCTTGCACCATTTCCAGTCATTCATAGAAACTCATGGTTTTTTCCATGTTACCATCAAAAGAAACATCCTTCTTACCAAGATGACATAAAAAAATGTAATGCAAATGGATGACAAATTTCACTACTTGGTTTACATGACTCAAGCCCAATTGTACATCTTGAAAGTATGATATTTTCTGAACATAACTTTCGTGTAAAAGATAATGACGCATGAATACAACAATTACATAACTAATAGGCCTAAAAGGAATAACAATGAACTTGTTGCTTATACCTCTTTTGTACCTTCAAACCAAGTGAAATTTTTGACAAGTATCCATCCAATGAAAGTGCATGGATCGCTGCAGCTTCATCTTTACATCAAGGAAATATTGTGAATGAAATAAGATGGTGAAGCTGCTTGCATAAACCTGAAACTCAAATGAACCTTTCAAGTTTGAAAGAGCATAAAAAAGAATTGAACTGATCTTTTGGTTTGAACCAACACATGCCTCTTGTTGTTTTCCTCCCCACTGGAAGACTTTGCACACACATCACAATGCATGCCAAGGAGCTTCGAAAGAATAAATATCAACAACAACTCTCCTCTAACATTGGGCTGCTCCTAACAAACCTCTCATCAAAATGATGATCTTGGGCATTGACCAATCAACAATGGCATCCAACTTGGAGAGGCTTGCCTTCAACTTACCTCCTCCAATATCAAGGCCCAAATGCATCAAAGAAGTGAAACCCAACTTGTAATTTGACATCTTCAAAACATCAAACAATTTTCCTTCATAGATGACATGTGCATAAGAAAACTTTCTCAACATGTTTATGTCACCCAAGTGGACAATTTCTTCAAGAAAGGGCTCTTTTTTTCCATAATTCAAATACATGTATGTGGTGGAAGTGCTATAAAAAACATACAACATTAAAATCCATACAAACCATTCTTGTTTGGTGTGATGTATATTCTTGCACTGACCTCTTTTTACAACTTTGCTTTGGCAAAAACTACTCCTTTTGTACTCTTTCTGGAAATACTTACCATTCCTCTTTGGCACCATAACCATCGGTGCACAACATGGCATAAGGGATGATTGAATGAGCCCATTGTTCAACAAACTTTTGCATTGCATTGGTGTCTCTACACTTTGCAATTTTGTCAACCCTTGCATGCTAACATCACAAAGAGAAACCCCTTGTTGCAAAAATATTTCATGTGAAGTTTATTTCTCCTTGAAGGACGATCATTTCACAACCTGATGAACTAAACCAACCAAATCAGAATTGAAATTTGCATTACATGCAACAACATTTTCATAACCAATATCATCATTTGGCTTGAACATGAGAAGTACTAAACTTTTACTTGAATTCACTAGTCTTTTTGACTCCCCTGCATTAACCAAAGAAATGTTCAGCTTTTTGTGATGGGCTCTGACTATGTACTCCACACCATCCTTGAACAAGTGATACTTGTTTTCATGGCTGTAAAAGACTAATTTTTGGTCATACAAATATGGACTACCCAACACCACACCTGAAATATCAAGTGGTACCACATCTAACTCTACTTCGTCAACAAAATTTGCAGTGATTGCAAACTGAAACAAACATTTTCTTGTAACCTATAAACTTGTCTCTTGTTATCCATCCCAAAGGGTATGGTTTATGGTGAGGTACAATTTCAAGATTCGATCTGTTGACTAAGTATTCAGAGATCATAATCGCTTGTGACCCACTATCAAAGAGTGTGTCAATCTTGGTGTGTTTAGATATGGCCCTAACATGAAATAACTCAATTCATCTCTTTTCATCTAGAGTAGTAGTAGTGTTACAGTTATTTGAACTAGTGCTTGCAATATCTTGTTTTAATTTGATTCCCATGATAGTGATTTTGTTTTCATCACCTGATTCAGAACCTAAATCTTCTTGAGCGATAGTAGTGGTTTTCTATTTCCCTTTATTGTTGAACTTATTTGGTCTCATTTCTGGATGCAATTTCCAGCAGTGGGCTTCATCATGACCCACTTTGGAACAATGTTTTCATGTGATTTTATCCCCTTCTTTCTTCACACTTGCATTCTTCTTTCCCTTCCATTTTCGTCTTTTATCTTTCTCCTTACCCTTAGGTGGATTTTTATTACTATCCTCTTCATAAGTGTTGTTTCCTCTAGATTCAAGATGTGTGGCTTGCACACATACTTCATCTAAATTGTTTGGATTAAACATAAGAGTAGTGTGTTTAAGATAGGAATGTAAACCCCAAATATATTTCAGCAGTGTATCTTGAGAATTCAAATTCACTCCTAATAACAAAGTCCTTTTCCTAAACTCCTGTGTATAATCTTGGACTATTTGGCCTTTAAGATGCCTAAAATTTTGCCAACTCATAATGGATTTTTGCATATAGGATAAAGGACAAAACTATCTTTTAATTACAGAAACAAATTCAACCCAAGTGATGGATATCTTACCATGGATTCTTATTTCCTCTTGAGTCTTTTCTTCCCACCAAACTAGTGCAGCTCCTTCTAGCCTCAGTGAAGCCAACTGGATCTTTATGTCGTCTTCTTGAAGGTTCTGAATCCTGCAGTATACCTCCAATCCAATTGTCTAGCTTTTCTGCATTCACCTCTCCATTGTACATGGGAAGTTCAAATTTTATGTCCAAATTTAGTATTGGAGTATTTCCTTTTGGGGTTTTGGAATGAGTATGGATAGTTGTAGTGGTGGTAGTGGAAGATGGTGTTGTGTGAGATGGTGAAGATGATGAGGAAGATGATGAGGGTGGTGGAGATGGAGGTGGATTTCCACCATTCCCTTTGGAATCCTTCTTCTCATCTTTTTTTGTCCTCTAAGCTTCCTTCTCCATGTGGAGGTTTAGAACTCTCTCCAACCATTCTAGTGTTCCTCTCTTCATAGAGGACTTTAACCATCTCAGTAAAAGTATAGAAATCTTTCTTAAATTATTCCTCTTCTAAAGAGGGACCTTCAGGCTCTATTTCTCTAGACATAATGGCTATGGATTCAGGCTCTATTTCTCCAAACATAATTTCTATGGATTCAGGCTCAGATATTTGTACTAATTGTACCTCTTCAATCTCAATTGAAGGCAAAACTTGAGGAGTTTCAAGTGCAACTAGAATTGGAACTTTGGGTGGTGGAGATTGTGGCCTTGAGGCTCTCCTTCTTCTAGGAATTACCTCAGGAGTTGAAACCAGTATCTTCCCTTCTCCTCTTCACAACTTTAACCTTGTAAGCATCACAATTTTGCAACCATTAAAATCATAACTGCGCAAACTCAAGCAATCAAGCAATTCAACCTTGGGCTCTGATACCAACTTGATGTTTTTTTTTATCATTAGCTTTTTCTTGCTAATTACAATTACAGATTTATAAACATGTGCTTGCTTCTTTCTTTTGGTGCTGAGGTTTCCTTAGTTGTTGGTGCTTACAAACAAGTAAATTTGCTTAAGTTAAACAAGATATTCATGAGCAAAATAGCTTCAAAACTGAATAATGAACAACAAACATGTAATTGAAGCAAACCATCAAAGAGACACATTAACACGGTATTTTGATGAAGGAGTTCACCCCTCCTAGGCTACATCTCCTTGGTCCAGCTTCCATGGCTTGGGCCTCTATATTATCTCAATGTGGTAAAAATATTGTTTACAAAGATCTATGTCTCCTGATACCTGCACCAATGTGTTTAGAAGGTCCAAATTAGCTAAGAAAACTTCTTTCTGATCTCAATTTGGTAGAAAATGGAGTAAGTTATGGCTCAAACAGGTTTTCCTAGAAAACCTCCACTAAATCTAGAGAGACTCGAGTTAAGTCCACCAAGTTTGGTGGTGGTTCCGGATTTGGTGGCTCCACCAGGCTAATCATGATTAGGCACTAATCGTGCTTATGTTGGCCCCTGGACGTATACTTGAGGTCACATGGAAAGGGGGTTGGCCCTGCAGGGCTGTCTCCCTCCTCTTCGTCGTCGATCAACACTCATGGCATTTAATAAAACTGTACGCCCTCCTTTTCAACGCACACTCAGTAACTTGATGGTAAGACACAAAAATAAAAGGGGGAGGTCATGGGTTCAAACCCGCCCTCTGTCATGCCATCGACTTTGGTCTATGCGCCATTTGAAATATACGCATGCCTTTGGACTTTGGTTTAATGAAATGTGGATTTAAATATTGTTTATTTAATATTTAAATATATGTAATATAATATATAGTTAAAAAAAACTATATAATATAAATAATACTATATATATAATATATAATAATATTTAAATATAAATAAATTTGAATTCCACTTGGAGCCAACTGGGCAATTTCCCTTTCACACAACCACACTAGTGAATTCGGAGGTGACACTTGTCATAGCCCCATTGGGTGAAAAGTGAAAAAGATTCCCCTTGCTGACTAGACTGCTGACTGGACTGCCATTTCATCATTCTATCCCATTCTACAATTTTTTTAGCTGTTTAGGAAAATGAACATCAGGCCTTTTCTCCTTCATCTAGACTTTGTTTTTGATGAAATGAATTATGTTTCGATTGTCTTGACGCGACGGACGCAACCATATAGTTTTTTTATCCAATCTATGAACTTTAAGTTTTGAGCTAAATACTGAGCACCTGATTAGAAGGCTTGATGTTTTTCTTAATCCTTATCCCCAGTCGCATTGAGCCAAGCCTATGAGAGTGAATGAAAGGCTTCGGTCACTAGAAGACAGGCCTATGGGAGCGACTGAAGATTCTAGTCAAGTTTTTCTAGTATTATGCATGTGGCTAAGGATTTTTGTGAGAATTTCTCTACATCTATCATGCAAACAAAAAAGAAATTAACATAGAAATTCCCATAGGCTTCCAAAATTAGTTGAAAACGTGAGGAATTGTTTGAAAAGTTCCTCCAATGATGTAAGCTCATTAATTGAACAAGTAGTGGTCTTAGTGGATTGATTTGGTCCAATTTGTGCACTCTTTATCCTTGCCTCAAGCTCAATTTCTCCTTACATGTTATACATTCATCACTTGGGAGTTATGTGATTTTTGATGTTGAGTGTATATGTGTAAGAGAAGGATGAAAAGAGTGATTACACTTTAGACATATTGGAGAGAATATATTCTTAAATGAGTGAGTGTAATGGCAGATAATGAATCAGAACTAAAGCATGTTGCCAAATAGATCATATTTGATGTTTCTAGAGTAGATATTGTTTGGAGAGATTTTGTATGTTTCTAGATAGTGCTTTTGTTGGTGACTCTCACATTTATTTTTGCAGAAGATGCTAGTGCATTTGGCACATAACCATTGTGTCTTATGATGTTAATTGTATTATGTAACATTATATTGATGTGAGGGTTTGATAATATTCATATTTGATGTGGAAACTATTTTTCTAGAGTCGAGAACACTATTTGTGGTATTATTTTGATTGATATGACAATGTCTTGTTGCTAGAGGTTGTATTGAAGAGTTGAATCGGTTTGAGAAGAAAGTATGGGATCCAGTTTGAAAATAGATGAAAGGATGTCCACATAGAGTAGAGGAGAAATGATTTCATGGATGTGGAGTAGTGATTTCGAAGTTTCAACAAAAGGAACAATTTCTCAATCCAATGGTAGTTGGATAGTCCAATCAAAGTTGGGAATGGATCGATTGATCATGGTGGATTTTAGTAGATGATAGTACGTAGATCTATGGAGAACATAATCTTGTGAGCTGATAAGTAGAATCGAGTCTGCAGCCTTATCAGAATCAATTGATTTTATATGGGGTCGAGTCTCTTGACTGATGGGAGTCAGTCATCTGTGTAAAAGACATATTTTGCCTAATAGAAGATTCAGATCATTACAACAACAACGAAGGAGGGTTTTTTCCCGGTGAAAGGTTTTCCACTAGATATCTTATGTCTTATGTGTTGATGATTTCTTGTGTTCTTGCTCATGGTTATGTTACTCATATGGTTTATTTGATGCTTATCATTTATGCATTGATCTACAAATGTTTAATGAGTTGCTAATAATTAGTTTGTGTGACTCAGTAAATTAAATAAAAGGCAAAATTTGGGAATAAGACACAGTATTGATTCACCCCCTCTACTCTCAGTAGTGCTCAAATGTTTCCAACAATGATGAGAGGGATCAAATCTCTCTCTTGAGGTGAAAACCTATTTTAGAATGAAAAGATATTTGTTCCCTCTCGATGCTTGGCAGATCCAAATTTAGGATGGATCTAGGTTGGTTTAATTATTAGCCTTTAAATAGGTCGCATTAGAGAAAAATATCATGGGGAAAATTGTGGATTAAGAATATCATGGGGAAAACCATGGGTT
Source organism: Pinus taeda (assembly GCA_000404065.3). Lineage (NCBI taxonomy): Eukaryota > Viridiplantae > Streptophyta > Pinopsida > Pinales > Pinaceae > Pinus > Pinus taeda. Next base: position 42,123 of record APFE030709598.1, read on the forward strand.
GCAATCCAACAATGTTAAACATGATATTACAACATCTCTACTATACTGGGCTAGAGAATTTTATATTTTATATTTAAATGTTAACGATTACAACATCACTACCACACTGGGCTGGAGAGCGCTTCTCAGTGAAACTAAGACTTATTAGTTATACACTCTTCTCAACATGGTTTCCCCTAGGACAAATCTATAGTCTACTTAGAAGTTTAGTTAATACTTTGCTCAACATGCAACTTAGAAATACTAGTTACAAAATAGTAAAGCTATATTTACAACTTTTATATCTTATATGTAAATGTTTGAATTTCTAATAAAAAAATAGATAAACATCTTACTAAATTAGAGAAAATAAATTTATTAATCATTGTAAATAAATCATAAATTTTATATATAATTATATATATATTATATATATATATATAATAATATAATATAATTTGTAAAAAAATAAAAATGTAGAAATAAAAGATTAAATCTACATTTATTTTTTTACAAAAATTTATATATTTATATATTATATATATATATATATATAATATATTATAATTATATAATATATAATTATAAAACTAAATACAAATAATTAATATATACTAAAATATGGAAAAGATATGATATAAATAACTGATTAAATAAAATATGTTGAATTTTTATATTATAGTGTAGTTTAAATAGGTGGTGATTTCGCCTAGAAAATAATAGAAATTTTGGCATAATTTTGATGAAGTTCGACGAAATTTTTGGAAGTCTGAAGGGTTCGTGAGAGTGTTGAATCCATTTCCACAATTAAGAAATATTATTCCGGCAAGAAAATTGTCATCTGGAAAAAAATGTCGCCTAGTTGGAAAAGCTCGTTTATTGTTGGGAGGATTCTCAATTTTGTAGATTTTTGCTATGTAGATTCAACAACTTATGTGATATGCTAAAACACAAGAAAAGAATCTTCTCCGCTCTTTAGCGGAACCCAAAATTAATCAATGAAAACAATAAGCAGAAAAGTAAAAATATCAATCACACATAACCCAATATTTCTCTAGGGAAAGAAACTGCTAAAAATGCTGACTATCTATGTTGCATTAACCAAAAGATCTGAGAAGAAAATAAAATGCTTTCTCAACCCCAAACAATTCCTTCACTAGTACAATTTATCTCTCTGCTTCACAAACTAGCTCAGGCAAACACTTAGCCAATTCTTCTGCCTGTCAAGCCCATATTTCCTTACACTGTTCCCTTGGGAATTAGCCCATTTTTAATTGGGAAATTCCTCATCCAAAACTATGCAATCCATCCATAGGCCCTCAACTGATTGCATGCACTATCTGTACAAAGGAAAATTATACAACTGATAGGACATTGTCCTTGAACTCTAATCTCAACTGGGTCTTCCTTTGAACTGACATGCATGGGTTATTTATGAGTGAATCTTCAGTTAATTGGTGTGGTACTCAGGATTCATTAGTTCTCATCCCCACTGCTAGACCTCCTACTAGTTCCTCCAATAGTTAGAACTAGTTTAACTAACTATAACTTAGTTAGATTGAGTTATCTAATTACAACTCAAAAGAACTCAACCTGGGCCCCTAAAATTTAGGGATCACTCTACATAACTCTAGATAGACTTCCAACTCCAATTTCCTAATTCAATTAAGTCAATTTAACTTAATTAACTATTACAAGCTTCTATGAGAATATAATTTCAATTTAATTCAAGGACAAATTAAATTGGAATTTCTTGTTTCCATTTTTAACACTCCCTCTCAACAAGAAAGGGATTATCTGCTACCCCGATCCTTCCTCTATGAAACTCGAACTTTCATCTTGACAAGGCCTTTGCCAAAATATCTTCATCCTACTCCTTTGTGGGAATGTACTCCAACAACATAATTCTCCTCTACACACAATCTCGAAGATGATGATACCGAATATAAATATACTTTGACCAATCATGTAAAACTGGATTCTCTGAGAGTTTGATACAAATATGATTGTCACAATAAATCACAGTTGGATCCATCTATTAACCAAATAAACCAGCAAGAATCTTACTCATCTAGATAGCTTCACAAGCTACTTGACTAGCAGGCATGTACTCTTCTTCTGCTGAACTAAGTGCAACTTATCCTTATTTCCTATTGTACCAAGAAACAACTATTGACCCAATACTAAAGATCCCACCTGATGTTCTCTTCTTGTTAGATGAACTCCCTACCCAATATGAATCTATGAAGTCTTGAACCTTTACTCGTTTTCTTTGTTTGTACCATAAACCATACTGAGTAGTTCCTCTGAGGTATCTCAACACATTTTTGGTTGCCTTCCAATACAACTTCATCAGCTTTAAATTTCTTGACTAATTTAGTTAACTACATAACACATGTCTGGTTGTGTTTTCACCAAATACATGAGTGAACCCACAAGTTGCTTGTAAATAGTAGCTCCCACTACTTCACTGGAAGTAGCATCCTCCTTCCTCCTGTTACTTGCTAGAGGGGTCTCCATAGGTTTACTGCTCTCCATGTGGAATCTCCTGAGTATATAGTTGGCATACTTTCCCTGAGAGACAAACAATTACTCATCACCTTGCCATACTTCCATCCCTAGAAAGTAGTGCATGAGCACCAAGTCCTTTATTTCAAAATCTCTTGCAAGATCCTCTTTACAAGACTTGATCAAATTATCATCACCTGTCAGAATCAAATCGTCGACATATAAAATAATAATCAACAATTTACCTTCAACCATAATATGGTAAAGGTTAACATTTGCTTCACTTTTGGAGAAGCCCAACTCAGTAAAATAGATATCAATCTTGGTGTACCAAGCACAAGGTGCTTGTTTCAACCCATACAATGCTTGCTTGAGTCAACACACATGTGCTCTTTGTTGAAGGTATCAAATCCTTCAGGCTACTCAATATACACCTCTTCCTAAATCATGCCATTGAGGAATGTTGTATTTTAATCCATTTGATGTATCTTCCATCCCATCTGCACTAATAGTGCTAAAATGGATCTGATTTCCTTGATTTACCTTGTAAAGCCATCATGAAATCACTACTGACTTGTCTGTTGGTCTTGGGACCACATCCCAAACACTATTCCTGACAATGGAGTCATGCTCCTCAACCATGGCATCAACCCAAAATGGTTGTTGCACTCCTTCCTCAAAAGAGGATGGCTCATTCTCTAAACATCTGCTCATCAGAGCCATGTAGCTAGTCTACCTCTACAGTGACCTCCTCTTCCTGCGCTGTGATTTGGGTGCTCCCACATTCTCCCTACCATCATGAAATAACCTGTAGGCCTCTCTGGTGTGCTTTCTCCCATCTCTGGAAGACTCTGTAAGTGTGGGTATCTCCACTCTCTGATCCTATGCATGTGACTGCCCCACTTCATCTTGAGGTTCCTCTGTAGGAGCTAAAAGCTTAACCACATGTATTTGAAGCTCCTTCTTAAGAGAACATCTCATGGCCTTCTCTTCATTGAATTTTACGTCCCTAGGAACCACTGCCATCCTATTGGTCGAAAGATAAACCCAATAGTTGTGGGATGTATCAATGTACCCCAAAAATATCCCCAACTCTATTATTGGCTCAAGATTCTTCTGTGCATCTTTGGTTACGTGGCAATAGACTGATGAACCAAAAATCCTAAAATCTCCCACACCTGGTTTCTTCCCTAAAAAATCCTTTTCCGGTGTACTCATATCGATATTTTGATGAGGGCTTCTGTTATGCAAATAAATAGTTGTGTTTCATGCTTCAGCCTACAAGTGTAGTGGTAAGCCCTAATTATGCAAAATCGCCCATGACGCTCATACAATGCTTCTATTTTTCCTTTCAACCAACCCATTCTATTGTGGGTTATGAGGTGCTATCAACTCTTGTCGAATGCCTTCTGATGTACAAAAGCTTTTGAAGTCATTTGACACATACTTTCCACCGTTATCAATCCTAAGAGATTTAACCTTCTTGCCAGTATCTTTCTCGACAAGTGCTTTAAATTCACAAAACTTTGCAAAAGTATGATATTTCTTCTACATGAAGAAGATCCAACACTTATGAGAAAAATCATCAACACATATAACATAATACCTGTGCTTGGCCATGGATGTTGTCGAGAATGGTCCACACAGATCTGAGTGAACTCGATCGAGGATCGCTTAGGCTCGATTGTCTTTGTCATGAAAGGAAGGCTTGGTGTATTTTCCCAATGTGCACCCTTTGCATGTGTTGACATGCTCTAGTGTACCCTTAGGAAGACCGGGAGAAATTTTCTGCATGATTTTCAAAGTGCCATGGTGCAAGTGACCCAATCTCCTGTGCCACAACTCACTGATGTCTCGGCTCTACACCTTCTCTGCTTTGTCTTTTACCTCCAATTTTTAGATATTCTTCACTCAAACCCCTATCCTCTTCATCTTTCCTATGACTATGTGATGAAGGAACATCTTTCCCTTACTAAATATCACATCATAGCCTCTATCCTTCAGAATGGAAATAGATACCAAGTTCTTCTTCAAAATAGGAACATAAATAACATCTCACTAAGTGAGGGGAGAACCTGAGCCCCTCTAAAAGTTAACTGCACCAATCCCGGTAGTGCTATACCTCTCATCATCACCCATCTTGATATGCATATGGAGATCCTTCTCCTCCAAGTTATTGAAGAGCTCTTTGTTACCGGTCAGGTGGAAAGAAGCTCCATTATCTAGGTATTGTACACTACCCATCATCAATGAAAACATACAAGAGATGAGGGTAAAGTCTAGTTCGTCACATGCCACTCCTCCTGAGGGCTTCTTACTAGCCTTCCTTAGTGGAAACTTTGTGGAAAAAATTCCCAGCTCGTGATAGCGAAGCACTTGACTTTTGACATGTCCTTCTTCTTTCTGCTATGACAAGAATCTAATTTGGAATAGGATGACTTCCCCTTCCCTTTATTTTCCTTACCCGCTAAGGAACAATTCTTCTTGTCATCATCCTTTGATGAGGATACGTCTCTAGTGTTCCACTGAATCTCTTCCTGTACCAAGTCGGACCACAACCACTCCCCCTCTGGTACCTTCTCCCTCCCATTAAAATAGTCTTGGTAATTGTGCTAGCTCTTGGGAAGTCCTAGAAGTGTTAGGCTCACTAGATCATCTTCAACAACAATAATCCTGACACTTCCAATCTCATCCTGACACAGGGTGAACTTGGTCAAATACTTTGGAATTGAGTTGCCCTTCTCCATCTTGATATTTTTTAGTTTGTCATTTAGTGCCAATTTCCTATGGTCATTGCTATTTTCAAATAGGTCCATCAATGTATTCCACATTGCAAATGGTGTTTCCTTACCGTGGACATTTGAGACAATGTGATGTCGAACTCCTTCTAGGATAATCCTTCTTGCTTTTCACACACAGTTGCTCCATTCAGCCATATCTTTAGCATCAGATGTTGGAGGTCTCGAAATGTCATGATATATAAATTCCTTGGGGTCATTTTCTTCTAGCACTGCCTCCATCCTATCCTTCCAAGCTATGTAATTTGAGTTTCCCTCCAAGACATACTCAAGTCGGAAATAGTAGAATGGCATGTTGTTGATCTAAAGTATGAACTTGAAAATTTGATTTCACTTGCACAACAAAATCAAATTCTCCTCTTCTATACTATCTTCAACTCCAATATTATGTAGATTTTTACTATGTAGATTCAATAGCTTATGTGATATGCTAAAACATAAGACAAGAACCTGCTCTACTCTTCAGCGGGAACCAAAATTGATCGATGAAAAAAATAAGCAGAAAAGGAAGAATATTAATCTCACATAACACAATATTTCTCTAGGGAAATCAAATGCTAAAATTTTTGACTATCTATATTGCATTAACCAGAAGATCTGAGAAGAAAATATAATGCTTTTTCAACACCTAACAATTCCTGCACTAGTACAATCTATCTCTTTGCTTCAAAAACTATCTCAAGCAAACACTTAGCCAATAATGTTGCCTACCAAGCCCCTACTTCCTTGCGTTTCTCCCTTGGGAATTAGCCCATATTTAATTGGGAAATTCCTCATCCAAAGCTACGCAATCCATCCATAGGCCCTCAACTAATTACATGCACCATCTGTACAACTTGGAAAATTATACAACTGACGGTACACTATCCCTGAACTCTAATCTCAACTAGGTCTTCCTTTGAACTGACATGGATGAGTTATTTATGAGTGAATCTTATGTTAACTAGTGTGGTAATGAGGATGCACTAGTGCCCGCCCCCACTACTAGACCTCTTACTTCCTCTAACAATTAGAACTAGCTAACTAACTATAACTTAGTTAAACTAAGTTATCTAATTACAACTCAAAATAACTCAACCTAGGCCCCTAGAATTTAGGGATCACTCTACTTGACTCTAGATAGACTTCCAACTCGAATTTCCAAAGTCAATTAAGTCAATTTAACTTAACTAACTATTACAAGTTGCTATAAGAATAGAATTTCAAGTTAACTCACAATTTAATTCAAGGACAAATTAAATTGGAATTTCTTGTTGCTAATTTTAACAGATTTAAACCATTTCTCTTTCAATTTAAACATGATTTTTGTTTTAATTACATCCTTTATGTCTCAGTTTATGGAAATGTTTCCTTTTTTTTCAATTTTTTAAATAATTGTTTGGGTGAGTTTGTTTAATTTTGTTTTGTTTTTTCAATCTATTTTCATAAAAAATAATAAAATTATAAGGAATATATTTTAATGATTAAGAATATGTGCTTTCTCATTAAATATTATAAGTCTAAACCTAGAGAGGTTGAATTATGGATACCGTTTTAAACTTTAATGATAAAATCGTTAGGTAAAGATAAATCCCTTGTCCCACGAATAAGATCTCATATACCAATTTGATGTCTAACTTAATCATAACCTTAAAATAAAAAGAAAAACATATTCATTTTTTTTTTAATCTTATTCTAAACTTAAACAAAATTTATAAATATTTTATTTTACCAATAAAAAAATCACATACACTAATTTGTTATATAACTTGACCATAACCTCGATTCTTTTTATCTCATTCTAAATCTAATAATTTTTTTATAAAATATTAATTTAGTGTTTGGGGTAAAAAAATATATAATATTTATATTTTAATAAAAATAAAAAATTTAAAATACATATTCGCATTAAAAAATATATATTAAAAATTAATAAATAAATATAAATAATTAAAAAATACTTGAAGTTTAAATTTTAATTCACTATTAATGAATCAATTATATATATATATTACATATTTGAACTTAACATTACAAGTTAACAACGTAATATAGTTGTCCCCACATTTAACATTTATAAGGATAATGTCATAACCAATCTTTTTCACAATAGATTATGGACTTTTTTTTTCAACATAATTAATATAGATTAACATGGAAGTTATGGATATTTAGTTTATATATATTTTTTAATAATTAAATTTAAATTTAGGTTGGGATTAGTCATTAAAAAAGAGTTTTAATGGAATTATTAGTAAGGTATTATTATTAAGACCAGTTTAGATTCAACTTAATTTGTGATCTACCAAATGTTGAAAGGGATAAAATATATATTTCCACTCTAAAAGAGGTTTTCACCTTAAAAGATTTGATTCTACCCGGTGCTTGGTAGATATAGAGTTAAAATGGATATAGGTTGGTTGTATGTGTGTGTGGTTTTTAAAAATTAGAGCCCAAAAACAACCAACGATAAATTGGTTATATTTTTTTTCCTTTTTTTCTTTTTTTTTTTTTAAATTAATTTTAATTTTATTGTTATTTTTATGTAATTTTCTTGAGTCAAAACATTTACATAACATGGAAAGACATTACATATCTTCCATATTGGGCTGAGAGAGTCTATGGGTGAAATTATCATCAAAATTTTTGTGAAGCTTGATCGAATTTATAGGTCTTTATGATGATTTAATTTACCAAAAATTATTTCCATATAACCCCTGCCATGAAATTTCAATCTAACACCTATTAAAAATAAAATCCCACACAAATAAATTAATCTACACGTAGTAAATAGATATTTATTTTATTTTATAGTAAAAATAGTTTAAGTTAATTCTTTTAATTAAATTTTAATATTTAAACAAGTTATATGTATGAATATTAAAGGTTCATTCTTAATTTTCATATATTTTTGAATGTGTAGCCACCTCTCCCACATTTACCCAATTTCATCGGTCTTTCAGGGTAAAGATGAGACAAAGAGATTCTGTGACATGACCCAACCTCCTAAGTACACTTAAGGATGTGGAGTCAACAAACTAGAATGTTACTGGCCTTCCCAAGAAGCTCTATGACACCCAGGAGTTAAAGAACCACTCCAGGTGCCCAAACCCTGAGTTGGATTTATTTTTTAGTGACCTGGGCCCACAACCACATGCATGAAAAGGCATACATGCAATTATAGGCCTCCAACTGCATGCATAAGCATCCAAGGGTGTGGTAATAAACCAAAAATTCTAGTTTAGAGGTTGTGGTCCCTGATTTTGAGCCACCATTTTAGGATAGCCTCCAGACCAATGCCCAAAACTCAATAAGAATATTTAGAATGATAAATAACATCAGGACAAAGCCATTCATGTGAAAATTACTAGATATAACAATCTTAGGAATCCTATTGCAACCTATTAAATCTACCTCACCTAGATTGTAAATTATGTTACAAGCTTATTCTAGATTTCTTCTTCAAATATTGAAGTAAATTACTAAAGCAACCTACACCAAATTAAATATGATTCTAAAACATAGAAACTAAGCAAGGAAAATAGAAACACATAGGACACCATTATTTTGAGACAATAAACCCCAGAAAAACCCAATTCGGGAAAATGGTGTAGCAACTCTGAGGGTTTATTATTACTAAGCAGTAGAAAATTCTGAATACATTACTAAATACCTCATAGGGTTATTCAGTTATAGAGAGAAATATTGGCAAAAACTTTGTGAGTTTACCTCACATAATGAGAAAATGTCTCGGTTGTTCCGACTGCTGGATGAGGTGACCCTGGCTGGCTTTGTGCTATCACTGCATTGTGTGTACGATGTCCCAATGTCAACGCTTTCAAGCACTGTGTCACCCAATTAGGGAATCAATCAGTAGCCCAAAGTCACTGCTCTCAACCCCCTGGCCTCAAACCCTAGATTCCAGCTACTAAAACTGACCCTCTGCTCTGACTTTCAACTTTCTCTCTCTCCCTCTATGTTTCTTCTACATGGCCCTTCTGGCCCTACATCAACCTCTACGTCAAGGCTACTGGACCACTTTTTGCATCTCTCTACTGATGATTTTCTGATTGAGAATATCACTTTCTCTCCAGAAGATATCCCTACCCCTCTGCTACAAGAAATATCCTCAATCGATTTTCCTCCTGAGAACTTTTCACTTCAGAAAATCAATTTTCTTGATGTCTCAGTCTATGTTTCCAAATGAATCCCAAGCCTCCAGCTTATACTTTTCCTGTTGAGTCTTCAACAGCTAAGATTAAGTCTCTAATCATCGGCTAATATTAAAACATGACTTGATCCACCTTCTAGACCATTCTCACTCATATTTTTATTAATACCCATTAATAATTTAATTTCCCTAAGTTTAGACTTAGGAACTCCGTTAAAAATATTAATTATTTTAGTAAAATACAATCTGGGTGGAATTTCACAAAACTGTTTCTGAGTTCTTTGGAACTCATGTGCCTTAGCTTCTACATCAATTTTCAAGGCTAGAGCACTTCTGATGCTACCAAAAACTAACAATTCACACAAAACTTGATCAAGGACTTGACTTAACTAGGCCTAACCATGACACTCATTTCGTCAAACACCTCGTGAACATGTAATCTACAGGTCATGAATGAATATCTAAACATAAGAGTCTAAAACTTATCTAATAATCACCAAGAAGTTCTAATTCCCTCTCCAAATAGTTGCAATAACACTTGTTATCCCCACGTTAACCTATGCATTCGTTAATCATCAGGTACTTATCAAATCCTAAACATGACATAACTAGAGTACATTGCAAATCCAGCTTATAACCAAAACATAACTAGATTACTAAAAATGACATAAAAACCATCAAATCACCATAATAACATGTACAAATTCCCATAGAACACAATAGGAAAATAGATCTTATTAACTCATGAAAAATCCAACCAAGTTAGGGACTTCCACGTACCACCCAGCCATAGATTGATCTAAACCAAATATTTCTTTTAGTCAATCACCCTCGTGCCATATTCCAAGCATGAATGTGGCAACTCAATACATAACCAACCAAGGATTCCTAGATATTAAGCCACCTCCACCATCAAGCTATCGCGATCCCACCAGAACTAGTCAAGAGATCACAATCCCCAAAACAAGATTGGATGCCTCAGAATTTCTTCACCATTAGCTTGAGGAATTTTCCTATCTCCACCCACCTATTGAGGGATTCCTAGAGATTAAACCACCTCCACCCCCAACCCTTTATAATTTTCCTGAGACCACCTCACTTGGTTATCCAAATGGAAAATGGTATGCAGCCATGGTATTCATCCTCCCATAGTATCCATCCACCCATGGAATTTACCCATGGTATTGTAAGTGGCATCCACCCATGGTATTTATCCACCCATGGATTTTACCCATGATATTATAAGTGGCATCCACCCATGTTATTCATTCACCCATGGTATTTTCCCATGGTATTATAAGTGACATCCACCCATGGTATTCATTCACCCATGGTAGTTACCCACCCACGGAATTTACCTACGGTATTGTAACCAAGAAAGGTTAAAAGTAACAAGTTGCATTTTGTAAAAGGAGAGATTGTCCACCACATTGTAGCTTTTTGAGTGATTCTCTATTTTAATAAAAAAAAACATTGTGGTTTTGTTTGTTGGGTGTTCTCCACTTTTCTCCTGGAATTTCAAATTTTCATGCCTTGGGGGCCTCCCCCCTAAGATCCATTTCAATTTTTTAGATCTTGGGGGTCTCCTCCTAAGATATGGACCAATGGTATCAGATTCATGTTATGTTTCCATGGGAATGAGGGTTTGACGCATATTTTAGTTTCAAGTTTTTGCAGAAATATTCAACAAACTTCATGCATGCATTACGACCTCCACAACGAGAATAATTTTTTTTATCTTTTTTCAGGATTTTTTTTGGGCAACAAGTTTGTAGATTAGATCTAAAAATTTTGGTGCAAAATTTACAAAATAAAAATTCAGATCTATATTCCTTGCGAAAAATACCCAAATTACAAAAAAAAAAAAAAAAACTGATTGAATCAAAGTTTGGATGAGGGAGATATTGTTGATTTAAAATAATCTATTTTTTCAGAACTTTTTGATGATAGGACAATTGAAGCACGGATATGAGTTTCCAGTTTGTCGAGATAGGGATTTCAATAACATGGGAAGATGCGGAATGATCATTCTAATTCCAAAAACATGTTATAATAAACAGTGTGAGTTATATTGACTGAGTTATGCCCATTTTAAATATGGAGCAACATTCAGAGTGGGTTCCCTTTGGAGACGTGCCCTACCACCCTGCTTTAGTAGGAACCTGCTTCAAATTCATCAACATTCGGCTTGGGTTCTTCGGAGACGTGCCCTCCCACCCTAGGCTATGTAGGCACCTGTTACTTCATCAACAGACAACATCATGATTATGGGTCAACTGCACAAAATCCTTATCATTGAAGTCCATTTGTTAGGCCGCACACTGTTAGTATCATAGTTGATCACAAGAATTACATGGTATCTCTATCCTCATATTTTTATTTTCCATGGTTATGGGTCATCCAAAAACCCACACTTCGTCGAAGTCCATTTGATAGGCCACACATTGTTAGTATCATAGATGGTCACATGCATTACATGGTATCTCTATCTTTGGATCTTCGTTTGTCATGGTTATGGGTCATCCACACACCCACACTTCATCGAAGTCCATTTGGTAGGCCGCACACTGTCAGTATCACAGTTGGTCACAAGCATTACAGGATATCTCTATCCTTGGATCTGCGTAAATCACGATTATAGGTTAACCACACAAAACCCTTCTCTTCAGTGGCTCTTCATATTCAACAAAGGATTCTCAGGAGAGAACTTCAAGCAATGGGGACCATTTCTTCTTAAGGAGGAAGGAATTATTTGAATGGAAAATGGTATCCATCCATGGTATTCACCCACCCATAGTATTCATCCACCCATGGAATTTTCCCATGATATTGTAAGTGACATCTACCCATGGTATTTATCCACCCATGGAATTTACCAATGATATTGTAAGTGGCATCCACCCATGGTATTCATTCACTCATGGTATTTTCTCATGGTATTATAAGTGAAATCCACCCATGGTATTCATTCACCCATGGTATTTACCCACCCATGGAATTTATCTGTAGTATTGTAACCAAAAAAGGCTATAAGTAACAAGTCACATTTTGTAAAAGGATAGATTGTCCACCACAACGTAGCTTTTGCAGTGATTCTCTGTTTTAATAAAAAAAGTTTTTTTGTGGTTAGTTTTACTGGGTGTTCTCCACTTTTCTCTTGGCATTTCAAATTTTTAGACCTTGGGGGCCTCCCCACCCAAGATCCATTTCAATTTTTTAGATCTTGGGGGTCTCCTCCCAAGATCTGAATCACTCAGTTCCAAAACGTTCCAACAATTCAAAGTTCAACCAACCAAAATAATCTTATCATACCATGGCTATTTAGAAATGGAAAGGGAAGGTTGAAACCACTATCACACCTGGAAAAAACCATGCCAATGAAAACAAAATAGCCAAATACACAAATGCATGTAACATGTATTCATGGACCAGCTAGTAATAACACATGAAAACTCTTATTCATGGACCAGCTAGTAATAACACATGAAAACTCTTACCTACAAGTCTTCTTGTTGAAGCTACTTGATCCAACCTTCCTTGCTTGTCCTTTGCTTTCCTTTTCTTCCCTTGTATTTCCTTTCTTTCTTTTATCCAATGCTAGAGTGCTCCAAGAATTCTCTAAGTGTGCAATAATATGAGAGAATAGAGAGAGATCCAAAACTAAACTGACAAAAGTTGTGAACTGATCCTCAAAATTCTTTTTAATATTAAGGCCTCTATTTTCTTCATTTTCCTCTTTTTTTCATTCAATTTTCCTCTCATGCAAATTTGTATCATTTCATCTCCCTTTTCTCCTATTTTCCTTTACTCTCATAAATAAATTCCAATTAATACCTCTTTTCCTTTTCCAATGCATTTTCCAATTTCCTTAGCCATAACAAATACAAAGTGGCATCCACTAGGATGTTTTTCCCAACATTCATCTTGGAATACGTGTCCCATGACCTTGGTCATATTTTTCCTTTATTAACTTTATTACATGAAATTCTAACCTAAGGTTGTTACAAATTCCTTCCCCTTGGGGGAACACAGTCCTCAGTGTTCTATAACACCTATGAACAACAAAACTACTGAAAACCAAAACATACTGCCCATGGAGCTTTATAACTTATCTTGATGAAATATTTACAATGAACAAGCTACTGAAAAGAAAAATCAACATGATAAACATGACAACGTGAAAACCCTACTACTTATTGGAGCTTTATAACACAACTCATTGTGGCATGTACAATAAATAACATACATAAATATGTACATATACCAAAACTCCTTTTCTTTAATCTAGAAAATAATAACGATACATGTACCTCATACAATCTTCATCGAACCTAAAGTGTTTCCGTTGCAATTTAACTTGCTAGGCTGCTCAATTCCAGAGCATGAGTTATTTCCACTACAATATGCACTGAGGTTCCAACTGGAATTCTCCTTCTAGATCCACCTGCAATACATACCAGTCAATTACACAATAAACATATTTCACATACTTCTTAATAAATGACACATGGAAAACATCATGGACTTTCACTGTCAGAGGTAGTGCAAGTAAGTATGCCACCAGTCCAATCCTCTCAAGGATATTGAAAGGCCCACAATACTGAGGCACAAGCTTGGCACATGATCTAATCCTCAAAGAGCTCCACTTGGGCTTAATGCATAAGTACAAATTCTCTCCAACCTGAAACTCCTTAAATACCATGTGTTGGTATGCATAACTCTTCTGTATATCTTGTGCTACCCTTAGATTATTCTTGATAACATGCATTTCCTATTCCATCTCTATTAACATGTTTGGTCCTATCATTACCCTATGCATTGGATCGCTCTAGCTGATGGAGTATTACAAATCTACCCATAAATGGACTCATATTTAGTGATTCCTGATACCCATTGTTGTAAGAAAACTCAAATAGTAGAAGATACTCCTCCCACTTCCTCTACTTGTGCATAGCATACATCTTCAACATGTCCTTGAGAATCCTATTGACCTTCTCTGTCTTCCCATATGTATATGGATGATAAGCTATACTGTAGGCCAACTTTGTACCAAACCTGCAAATAACTTTTTCCAAAACCTGGAAGTGAACTTGAAATCTCTATCGGATACAATATTCTTAGGAATACCCTACAATCTCACTATCTCCTTGATGAAGACCTATACTACTAGATGAATTAGTAGACTTCACAGGAACAAAGTGAGATACCTTGGTGAACCTGTTAACCACAACCATGATAGAATCATGTTGTCTATATGTCCTCAGAAAATTTATGATGAAATCCACAGAAATGACCTTCATTTCCATTATGGAATCGAAATCTATTGTAGTAAACCACCTAGATGCTTTCGTGATGCTTTTACCTATTGATAATCATAACACCTTGCAACAAAATGAACTACCTCTTTCTTCAGATTCGGCCAATAGTAGAACTTATTCACAGTTGTCAAAGTCTTTTGATATCCCAGATGAAATGAATATGGCTTAACATGAAATTCCCTCAAGATAACCTTCTTGATCTCGTTGTTGTCTGGCACATAGATCTTGTCCCTAAATCTCACCAAACCATCTGCCATTAGATGATAATCCACATATTTTTCATCTAATATACCCTGTTGTTGTAACATGTGCTTAAGTTGCTAGTACCTATCATTCTATTTCCCTGCCTATAAGATATGATCCTGTAAATCTGTCTCATATGAACTCATAGATGATACTTGATATACCTGAACTCTTCTTCTAAGAGCATATGCAGCCTTGTTCTTCTTACCCTTAATGTACCTGATCTCGAACTCAAACTCACTAAGAGTGGCCAACCATATAGCTTTCCTGACATTTAGATTATATTATTCAAACAAATATCTTAGCCAACTGTGATCACTCATCAACACAAATTGCTTGCCAAGAAGATAGTGCCTCCACATATTCAATCCAAGAATGATAATTTCCAACTCAATATCATGAGCCACATAGTTTTGCTCGTGCTCATTCAGTTTCCTTGACTCATAATGTAACAACCCCGTTAAAAATTCATGTAAAAAATATATAAGACCAAGGTCATGGGACAAGTATTCCAAGCTAAATGTTTGGCAAAAAATACTAGTGGGGTGTCACTTCGGTTTATTAATGGAAAAAGCAATGGAAAAGGCTTTGAAAAGGCAAAGTGGCATTAATTGGAATTTTATTTATAAAAATAAAGTAAAATAGGAGAAAAGGAAGGTGAAAGGTCACACATTTGCATGAGAATGAAATTGAAGGAAAAATAATGGAAAATGAAGAAAATAGAGGCATCATTGGTAAAAATGTTTTTGAGGGTCAGTTGGTAATATTTTTTTAGTTTCAGCTTGGAGCTCTCTCTTCTCTCTGCCAAAATCTTGGACACTTAGAATTTTCCTGGAGCACCCTTGGAGGAGTGTGGCATACTTGTTATTTGGATCAAGAAGGAAAAGGAAGAGCAGGAAAGTGCAAGAGGACATTAGGATCAATAGCTACAACGAGTTTTTATTACAAGTACCAAGTTGCATGTATGAATTCCTTTCTATTTTTGGCATGCATGGAACATGCATGTAGTTGTTGGTTATGAGTTTTCATTGGCATGGAAAAATTCCTTGATTGACATTGGATTTTCATAGCCTTGCCATTTCATCAATAGCCATGGTCTTGTGGGTGTCTTTCCTTTTGTTTTCTAGTTGGTTCTCATGTTCCTTTGGTTGTGGGTTGAGTTACTAGTTCTTCGAAGCCTTGGTTGGACAAACGCGGTGGAAGCCTTGTAACTTCTTGGGTTGACTTGCTAGTTGTAAAAGCCTTGGCTGGAAAATCGCTCTAGAATCCCTTAGTGAGTTGAGTTATGAGTCCTAGAAGCCCTAGTTGGAACAAACTATCTAAAGCCCTAGACAACTTGGGTAGAGACCAATATGGTGATGGTTAGTATGTCCAACTATGAGGTGGAATCATTTTTTAGGATTGAGGTAGTTTTTCCTCTCGAAGCCTTGGTTTGGTTTTATTTGGATTGTTCCTTGAGATCCCACATTCATGCTTGGAATATGGCATGGGGGTGACTGGCTGAAAGAGAGATTTGGTTCAGCCTAGTCTATAGTCAAGTGGTTCATGGAAGTCCCATACCTAGTTTCATTTTTCATATGTTAATAAGAGTTTCTTTCCTATTGTATCTAATGGGTAAATATACTTATTTATATGTGGTTTTTATGGTTGTTATGTCCTTGTTATTTTTGTTGGTTATATGTTGGTTATGAGCATGTTTTTATGACAATGATGATGTATGGCTCTCTTGATGGTGATGGACCCGCCAACATTCAAGGGATCTCCCCGGTATGAAGTCCCAACAAGACCTCACACCGTTTGGTGTAGGAGTCCCATCTGGTACGATGGCTTAGTTTCCATTATATTAGATATTTACTTTAGCTCTTGTTGTTCAGCACATGATAATGTTATGCTTGTAACTTCAAGAAAGCGAAGTGAGTGTGCTTGGTGAGTGTGTAATGTAACTCTGTGTCCGGGTTCTCTTACTATTAAAAGGTGGGAGGTAAAGTGAGCCTCTTAATGACAGGGAATATTTTCAACCCAGGAAGAAACACACATGAACAACAACAAGGTTCTGTCTAGCATCCAGTGGAATAGTCCACAACGGATGCGGCAGTCGTGAAAAACAAATCTCAAGGGAAAACATGTACACCGTCCAGCAGAATAGTACACAAGGGGGTCACAGACGTTACCACCAAGAAATACACAAAGATGGTATGTCTAATATATAGCGGAGTAGTCCACACGGACAGGACAATAGTGATAAACAATACAACACGTCTTCAACAATATGAGTACTAAAATAACCAAAGTAGTTCAACTATCTTAATATAGGTTAAGCAAACGTGCATTACAAACATTTAAAGAATAGCATGATCTGGATTATCCACAGTATCATGTTCATTTTGTCTACGTTTCAAACCCCAAAGGGCATCATCAAGACTAATTTTAATAGAATATGAATGATAGTTCCTTGAGAGAAGAATCTTGTGACCAAAGTATAAATAAACCTAGATCTTATCTTGATAAATTTTATAAAGAAGCCAACCCTTATATATACATATGAATATTATAATAATTTTAGTTTAATTAATTAATTTTTATTTTTATTTTAATCGTTTTACTTAATTGATTTTAATATGTAGATTATTAATCCTATTTATTCCCTTGATTATAGGTTAGTTTTATTGTTTTAATTAATTTTTATTTTCCTTTCTATTAATTTTCTTATTTTTATTTTTATTTTATTTAACCTAAGAATCTAAAAAATATCTTTTAATTAATATAATTAATTCATAAATTATTTTAATTAATCAACTAATTAATTATAATTTTATTTATTGTTTTTATTATTGTTTTTATTTTTTTTAAGTTAATTAATCCTAAGTATCAAATAAAGAAACATTATTGTTTAATTAATTCATATAACTAGTTTCCCGGATGCGGGTGATAGCTAAAGTTTTAAGGCTGACGGGATAGGGGTCTCGTGAAGACCACGTGCCCATCACGCGCACGGCTCAACTAGGCTGCGGAGGAGACGGTTATCCCAGGACGGCGGCTTTAATAGCCACAGGTTGGCAGGCCGAGAGAATTAACGCTTCGGCCTCTCTCGGCTGCGCTTCCCCTCTCGGCTTTGTGATGGATTTGACTGCAGCTTTTATGGCAAACGACCACCGAGGTAGAGCTAGAAGCTCTATATACAGTGGCCCTCTCTGCGCCCCTAGCCTCCTACATTCTGAATTCTGCGTTCCTGCCCGCCTGCATTCCGACCTCTAGTTAATCTGCGTCCAGTTCTTGGTTCATGCAGGCTCTGCCCTGTTCTGTCACAGCTCGAACCTGTTTGTTCAGCTCGATCATTCCCTGAACCTCCCCGCCAGCATGGTTCGTGAGCGCCAACGGATGCTGAGCCGCAGGGGCTCCAACAAAGGGGGAACCTCACGACGCCCTGCTGCGGAGGAATCTCGCCCACCCTGTCATTGCCCGCACTACCATTGCTTCTGTCACTACCCCAGCTCTGCCATCACTCATCCCTCTCAGCCTACCCAACTCCTGGAAGCCAGCTCCTCTGGCACCTCTGGTGCACCCTTCTTTGGCTCGGCCATTTTCTCTTTTGATAGCCGTCTGACTAGGCCGCGTATCAACGCTCATATCTCTGTTTTGTTTATTGACGAACCTGAGGAGGAAGGAGGCACCAGCTCTCCGCCTGTTCCAGCTCCCCCGAAAGAAGAAAGCCATGAGGCCAACGCGGCCCAGGTAGCCAAAGGAAAGTCAGTTGAGGCTCCAACTCCTCACAAGGATGGCAGCGAATGTCCACCTGCAAAAGCTAAGGAAGCTGCAACAACGGAGCTGGAGGAGGAGGAGCTGGAAGAATAGCTCACGGCTCCAGTTTTGGAATTGATGTCCGGGTGGTGGCTCTTGGCTTCTCTGGTTAGGTTTCCTCGTCCACATGTCATTGTCTGTTTATGTGTTGTTCTGTCAAGGCTGGTTAAGCCATCGACGTGTCTTTGTGTCAGTGTTTTGGGGTTATTTTGGGTTGAGAAACTTAGCCTCCGTGGCGCTCCCCTGCGTGGGACTGGTGTTCACTGTTTTGGTTTTTGGTTCTCCCCTGCGTGGGATTGGTGGTCACTATTTTGGTTTCTGGTTCTCCCCTGCGTGGGAAATTCTATGGTCCTCCCCTGCGTGGGAATTTCTGGGTCCTTTTCGTAAGCATGGCCAGAGGGTTGAGCCCGTCTGCTATTATCTCTGGCAGCAGGCTCTCGCTGTAAAGCCTGACTGTAATTGTATTTTCATCTTTTGTACATAATAGAATAGTCTAATTCAGAAAAAAAA
>APFE030709598.1:61529-100359 GCA_000404065.3 Pinus taeda
TTTTTAGATTCTTAGGTTAAATAAAATAAAAATAAGAAAATTAATGGAAAGGAAAATAAAAATTAATTAAAACAATAAAACTAACCTATAATCAAGGGAATAAATAGGATTAATAATCTACATATTAAAATCAATTAAGTAAAACAATTAAAATAATAATCAAAATTAAAATAATTAAACTAAAATTATTATAATAAATTAAAATAATAAATAATAAAGAATTCATATATATATGAGGGCCAGCTTCTATATAAAAATTTATCAAGATCTAGGTTTATTTATACTCTCGTCGCAAGATTCTTCTCTCAATCAACTATCATTCATATTCTATCAAAATTAGTCGTGATGATGGACCCCCTTTGGGGTTTGAAACGTCGACAGAATGAACATGATACTGTGGATAATCCGGATCATGCTACTCCAAAAAACTACAACAGAAGCTTAAAATCTAAAGAATAGTTTTACAAACGACTACAAAACATGTGCGAAAACATGTTGGACTGAGATACGCTTCTGATTTAAGAAAAATATCTAACACACATCTGTACACCATACATCACTAGTCCCAGTAGTGGGACATTGGAGCCACTGCTCACTCCTCAAAGAACAAACTACAAACTCTCAAGGCTATGTAGGAGGAGCCAAGGTGAAAAGTCCTTTGCTCATACAAGAAGGGGGTATATATAGCTATGGGGGTATAATTAACCCTTGTGACTCTTCAACTTCCCTCATGACCGTTTGACTTGCTATGACTTTTCGATTTCATATGTGGTTCTCTTGTACTTCCACTTTACATTACATTGATTACAACAAGTATGGTACATAGTAGTGATGTGGCCGAGACAAATCATGACATAGCTCGACATGACACGACTAACATGTACTGGCTGACTGTGGTGTCCATGTTGAGATGTCATGCTGTTGAGTGATGATATGCTCTCAGTGTAACATCTCTTCACCTCCACATGGAAAAGTGTGAGGGGTCTTCGATGGTTTTGGTATTTTCTTGATGATGCATGTGAACGTGTCTCTTTCTCTTGCATGCTCGATGTGCTTCATGTGTTCATTCAACCACGAGAAAGTCTTCTAGCATGTGCCTCTTCTCCATCCCATTCGTCTTGGTGCCATGTTTCATTGATGTACTTGTTCCTTCAATCACTCATGACGAGATGATATCAAATCTAAAAAATATATTAGTCTATCATGATGCTTTTTTTTCCATTTTGGTGTAGGTGACCGGGAGAGGGACAAGGCACTGAGACTGCAGAGAGCACAACACAGGCCGAGATGCAAGGCTTTGGAACACTGTTGGGTAAAAATGCGCAGATGTCACAAGGAGAAAGATTTTCACAATCCCGGACAATAGTGACAGTTGTGGGGAAAAACCCAACTAGGAGGCAGAATTGCACATTTTTTGGGAGGAAGGCCGGGCAGGGTGTCGAGGAGCTACTGGGCTAATATACACAATTTTCCAAGGGGGCACTGGGTAGGTCATCCTACTGGGATATGTGCAATTTATTTGGGGAAGACAGTGTGAGAAATAGGAGGCGCTGACAACAAATTTTTTATTGTTTTCCAAAGGAGCATAAGGGCAGCCTATGGGAATTTCTAGTCAAAACTACACAATCCTAAGAGACAGCCCATGCCAGGAAATTTCTTCACAATTTCTAACATGGTTGCATAGTGGGGAACAAGGGCTCAACAAGATAGCTCTACACAATTCCTAAGCTGGTTGTAGAGCAGGGAAGAAGGTTTGGCATGGCAAGACAGCTCTACGCAAAACCTGGGTTGGTTGCAAAGTGGGAAGGAAGGGCAGGATAGGATAGCTCTGTGTAATTCCTAAGCTGGTTTCAGAGCGGGGAAGAAGGGCTAGTAGGACAAAACAACTCTGTGCAATTCCTGGGTTGGTTGCAGAGCATGGAAGATGGGCAGGGCAAGACCGTTCTGTGAAATTTTGGAGCTCAGTATAGCCCTAGGTCACAGTTCAAGTAGTTTCTTTAGTTGACTAGCCGAAGGCTTGATGGGAGGTCTTGAGGGAAGCGTAGACTGGATTGGCTTCTAGGACAACTTCTGCATAGTTTTGGGAGTCAGTCAACTTGCTCATTTCAAGAATTGTGCAGAGAGGGCTACTTAGAGGACAACTTCAAGCTCTCTACAGTTCTAGGCAGCAGTACAAGGTCATTGAGATCAAGTCTGGTTAACAAAGGGTTCTCCCATCAACAGATTTTCAAGAAAATTGACTAAGTTTGAAAGAAAGTGTACTCGTGCATACATGACAATGTGATCACACACTTAGGATGACTCAATGACAAGACATCTTAAACGAACAAGACAAAGATTGACTTGACAGTTGAGAGTGACAAGTGCGACAGTTGAAATATGTCACCGAACGACCATGACGACACTTGCACAACAGTGTTTACAACTTTTTATGTGAGTGTGACCAATTTTGACAAAGAGAAAACAAGTCATACACAAAAACACAAACCTTCAAAATTTCCAGAACAAACTCGCAAGCATGACATAGTGGTCAACATGCCAAAAGATGATCGGTGATAGAGAAGAGTGTGTGAAAAAAAAACAAGAGCTCATGGGATGAGCCCGTGTGTTTGTGACCATCAAAGGAAAAAACCAAGGAAGGATTTGAATTTGGATGCAAGCCAAATCTTTGGAGGGTGTTGCAGCTGCTACAACACTTGGTGACACATTGGTTGAATACCAGCTTCTATGTTTTGGTTTATTTGCAGCACAGGGCCTTGGCCTTTCAGGAAATATTGATTCATTGTGAATGTTACTTTGGCTTCCCCACTCACCCCATGAATAGGCATGGTTCACCTCGTACCAACTCAGTCAATCACAACAAAATTTTTAGCTCTAACATAGTGTTTCAAAATTGGGAAGGGTAGTTTGGTTCACGAGCTTATGATTCATAGAGTATAAATTTTCATCTTTGGTGTTTCTCTTTTACTAGCAGACCTAGACAGTACCCCGGTGGAGTCATGCAGGAACACAAGCATTTCTCCACTACCAATGAGCCTGGTTAGTACCCTGATGGAGTTTCCTTCATCACCTCTCTAAGTAGGAAGCCTTTCTCTTCTTTCACCTTTGTATTTTTTTGAAAAGAGGATTTTTCATAGGCACTTATTTATTTTTGGGGCGAAAGAGGGATCCCGACTTATTGAGAGAAGAAGAGGTTGTTCCTTCAGAGAAGCATGTAATACCTCTGATTTAGGTTTGCCTGTTTAGATTTTTCCCCTCCTCCATTTCTACTAGTTGGATTAAGCTTGAACACATAGAGTAGAAGATTGATTACAGGCATGGGGTTTCCCAGTTTAGACACAGGTTCATGGTTTGACCAAACCTTCCCTTACGGACAATTCCTATTTTGCATCCAGGCTTCATTAGCCAAAAATTACAACCAATCATAGAGAAGATAGACACAAGACTAGCCAAGTGCTGCAATGTCACAACACTCTTTAAAATCAGTCACATACTTATTCAAAATCTAGAAAAATATAGGACAACACTTATTTACAAAACAAAATGACAAGACAACCAAAACAAAGCAAAGAAAATCAAAGCAAAAACAGAAAAGTAAAGCAGAAAGACAAAAATAGAAAAGCAACAGAGCAACAGTAAGCATGCTATGTACATAGGTGGAGCATGGCCCCAGATCACTGAAAGTAACATTTTAAACCTTGGCAATTGATAGGAAGGTTGTCAACCCTCTCGTCAAGTGATTGCAAGTGATACATGTGTTGGCCAAGTTTTTCGTGAACTGTGTATGGACCAATCCACAGAGATTGGAACTTCATGTGTTTGCCTTTGTCTTCATGGGATTTATCCCATTTCAAGACTATGTAACCCAATGTGAAGCTAATGTTCCCTGTGGACTTAGGATCAAGCCATCTCTTGATATGGTTCTGGTGGAGTGTAAATTTTTATTTTGCTTTCATCCATTCATCCTGTAACTTGTATAATGTGTGCATCCTATGTTGAATAAATAGACATGACTTGCCTTGAGATTCTTGGGATAAATGAAGAGCAGGCAAGTAGATATTGGGTGGCAGGATGGCTTATCTACCGTGTACAAGGATGTATGGAGATATGTTTAGAGAGGGCCTGGGTGTAACCCGGTCATCCCAAATTGCATTCACCAGGGCAGAATGCCAGTTTCGCTCCTCAGAGTAAACAATATTTTTGATGATGCAAATAAGATTCTTGTTTGTTGATTCAGCAAGACCATTTCCCTGCAAGTAGTAGTTAGATGAGTGTTTAAGAAAAATACCATATTGTAATGATAAGTCATACAGTTTCAACGAAAAGAAGTAATTTTCATTGTAAAAAACAAGTGATATAGGAACAACAAACCTCGAGATGATGTTTTGCTGAAGGAAGCTGATGAATTCCTAGTCGTTCACTTGATTGAGTAGAAATTCTTTGTTCCACCATGTGAAGTAATTTGTAGTAGTTAAAATGTAACAATGTTGTCTTGTTGAATGGGGGAATATTTCCCAAACGGTGTCTACGCCCATTGTTGGAATGATTCGTCCACTGCAACAGGCTGTAGTGGGGCTGCTGATCTTTGAGTTTTGTTGGTAGACCGGGCACTTGCGGGCATAAGCATGTGCATACTTAAACAATGTGGGCTAGTAGAAACCGACTCTCATGATTTTATGCGCCATTGTGTTACCTGTGAAGTTACCTCTAGCTGGTCCATCATGCATGTCATATAACACTCTCTTTGAATCTTATACCTCCAGGCATTTGAGAAAAATTATGTTGTTGTGCTTTCTGTAAAGCACTCCGTGCACCAACTGGTAATACAAGGTTTTGAGGCAAAGTGCCCTCTTCTGTCACATGGAAAAGTGAGAGGGAATGGTTTTGTGCTCAAGGTACTAATGCACTTTTTTTGTACTAAGATTTGTTGTGCAAAGTCGGTGGTGCTTGCTCTATATTATATATATCAATTTCTTGCTCCCAACCGACAAGTTCTTATTCTTCCTCTTGGGCATGTACTACTTCTACTGTAAGTCTGTAGAGAAGATGACCCTTAATGGTGTGAATTGGATTTATATCAAGATCATACTCTTGAAGTCCTATCATCTAGCTCGCACGTCTTTCACCCATCTCTTGTTGAACAAGCAACGCTCTAACTACTGGGTGTGGCACAAAGACTATGCAATGATTTTTCAACAGGTAGGGTCTGAAATGTTTCACTAGCTTGTATAAAACATATGCATAATTATCTAGGGTGGGATAGTTGAGCTCGGGTCCCTGCATGCTCGTGCTTGTGAAGGATATGGGATGTTCGTTGTTCATCCCATCCTTCTGTGTGAGCAGTGCAACAAGTGAATTGTCAGAAGTGAATGTATACAACAATAAATATTTGCTAAAATCTAGGTTGTACAATGTAGGTGCATCTACTATTGCCTACTTAACATGGGGAAACACGGCCTTTTCCTTCTTTCCCCAACTATAGACTACATCCTTCTTGATCATATCTTGGATAGGTTTGACAATGTGCACATAATATGAGATGAACTTCTAAAGGAAGTTTATCATTCCCAAGAAGGACTGCATAGCTTTCTCATTGATTGGGTGAGGAATCTATGTGATAGTCTGAACTCAGTCTGGATCAACCTTGATCCCACTTTTCATGATGATATGCCTAAGGAGGTTTCCCTCAAACACTACAAATACACTCTTCTTGGGATTCAAGGATATCCCATACTTTTGACACCTCTCGAAAATATTTTTGAGATGGTGTAGGTAGTCTAACCACTTTCCTAAAAATATTGTCACATCGTCAAGGTAGACCACCATGCTTGGCCCGATGAGCCCATGGAAGGCGATGTCCATAGTGCACTGAAGAGTTGCACCTGTGTTTACAATACCAAATGGCGTTCTTCTATAAGTGAACATACCCCACTTGGTATGAAAGGTAGTTTTAAGTCTATCAAGTTTTGCTACGAGAACCTAGTTATATTTAGAAAATCTAGCAACGAGAAAGAACATTTCAGCTCCAAATAATGTCTGCAAAATGTTCTCCATTGATGACATAGGGTAGTTATCTTTATCCGAGGCCCTGTTAATATTTCAAAAATCTACCCATAGGTAGATCTCCCCGGACTTCTTCCTTACAGGAACTAAATTCAAAACACACATAGAATGACGCACCTTGTGTGTGATCCGAGCATCCAAAAACATAGTCAATTCTTTCTATATGAGGGGTTCAAGTGATGGGTGGACTTTTATGAGTTTCTACTTAGATAGCTTGACCCCTTCTTTTATTGGAATGATGGGTTGGATTATTCGCGTGTCATATTTTTTCAAATCATCGTGTGTTCACATGAATACATCATGGTACTAACTGAACAGGTGGATAAATCTTTTCCACTCCTCTAGTGTGCATCATGTATTGAGATTTACAGATTCCGGATCTATTTTTGTTCCCAAGTTGATATGTCCATGCATCAATGTAGAACTGCGGGTTTTAGTGTTTTTGGGTCCTTTGAAGCAGTTATGCAAGTCATAGAGTTTCTCAAGTGAAACCACACCCTTGGGGATGGGGTTTCCTTTGATGTCATCAATTGTGTCTTGCAGAGACTGCTCATGCAAATCTTCATCTATGGCTGCATCTTTGAAAATTCCAACATTGGCCATAAAATGAAGTATATGTTCATCATAATAAAAAACATGCAAATTAGTTATGTTGTTAGGGATAGATGCCTTATACAAAATCTCAACAGTAAATATGTCCCTAAGCGGCGTCATCCTAGTATATGCATTTTTTAGAGCATCTGCAACTGCATTACACATTCTTGGTACAAATATGATATTTAAAGCTTGAAAATTAGAAATAATCCACCATACCTCTTGTTTGTAACCTTTAAGACAAGGTGAGACATAATGTATGGTGTTACATACCTTCTATACCACAATCTCTGAATCACCTACCACTTTAAGCATAGTGACATTGAGGTTGAGGGCTTTGTTCAAACCCAAGATGAGTGCTTCATATTCAAAAATGTTTCTTGTGCACTTGAACTCCAAGTGGCTTGAACTAAATGCTTTCTTTTCCTTATGTCAACCAAAACACACTTGGCTCTAGAGCCACATTGTGTTTTTGATCCATCAAAATACAAGGTCCACAAGTCATCTGTACAAGGACTACTCTCCACGCTAGTATTGCTAACACTACTACTATTATTGTTACAAAGTATTGTACAAGTTTCATTTTCACCAGTAGGGCAATGAATGAGACACAACTGTGTGTCTAGTGGGGTGGGGCTCAGCTGTGCAAGATAGCACCCCAACTACGTTTCCAGAAAGAAATTGTCAAACAAAATTTCTATGAAAGCCAATGGTTCATTCTAACCATTGAAGGGAGTAACGTTGTGCTTCATATAACTCTCGGAAAACACTCAAATCTAGTTGCTTTTGTGCTCATACAAAAGCCATAAATGTGACCAGTCTATAGAAAAATATCCTTGCAACTTGTTGGACTAGTCTCTACTGAGTAGTAAGCCATATGCTTTCGGGATGTCCATTATCACAATGTTGATGCACTGGTGAACTCATCCATTGGATGATAACCAGATGATCACATCCTAGAGTTCACCAATAGATGGTACACATGTTCGATCAAGTTAGATGATATGTGTGGCTATACTGCTCCATTGCGCATTAATCTGTTTAGCAATGGAGAGTGGCATGATAATGACTGATGCGCCAGAGTCAATGAAATAGTTGAGGACGTTGAAGTTCAATATTTAAAAAGATAACAAAAATGGTGGGCAAAGTGAGTTCACTTCTTCTTTCTAAAGTGCATTGAGTATAGATGCGAGTGATCTAGGAGACTTACTTGATCCCTTGCTGGAATAGGAAACATTGTCTATGGAGGTATGCCCCATTGCACACAACAAAATATCTGCTGACCCATGAGTTTCGTGAGCTCATACAAAGAGATGTTCGCACAGGTCTTCTTCATGTCTTCAACAATGTTATAGTCCAAAGTGGGAAGACTCACTGAGTTGTCTAGGGAAAGACTTGTGTTTGTATTGTCCGATGGAGTGTTCTGAAGTGAGCTACTCATGGACGTATCTTTCATTGGAGCTGTCTTCTCGGACTTGTTTTGTGTTTTCTTTGGTGTTGGTACTAGTGGTTCAACTTTTCTAAGTAGTTGCTTGAATTTCTCTTTTGGTACGTCAATCACAGTAGGATCCCCTTGGCTTATTAAGTTGTATTGACCGTTCTGTTTTGGGGCCTCCTTATCGGTTGTTGTTTTCTTTTAGGCAATGTTTAGACATTGATACATGTTAACCATGTGCCTAGAATTTGGAGCTTCATTAAATGCAACATCTTCTTCATCTTCTGGCTCGTTGGCATTAAGATCATCATTCATTCTTAAAGCCATGGAGCCCACAACTCGGTTCCAATCTATACAGGTCTTCTCTAAGTGTTGTGCTTGGTGGAAATCACAGAAGTTATCCTTACCAAGCAGGTCTATTTGGAACACAACATTTGAACTCTACACAGATTTAGTTGGGTGAATACTACTACTACCTGATGTCCCATTCTTTTTGCATGCAAAATTGGAAGGTCTGCTACTCACTTATGTCTTGTTCTTTCGTTGCTTGAGTTATGCTACTTTAGTTGTCAAGGACTTAGGGAGATGAGTAAGGGTCTCAATTTCACTTGTTTCTTTTTCCTTCACCTTACTCACAACAGCCTGGGACTTCGTTCCTACATCTTTGGAGCCCTTTGTTGATTTATCATCTATAATGAGTCCAATCACATGAAGGTCCTTCTCCACATCAATTTCTTCTTGGAAATTTTCATAGTGTTGGTTTCGTAGCTTGCTTGACAAACTGCGCAATGTTGGTCAGGAGTGCATATGTGTAGTAGTCAACTGTGATGGAGTCATGAGGTTTAGTGTCTATAGTGAACTTGTTCAAGATACGGTTAAACCTTTGGTTGAAGTCTCTCACTTTGTCCTTCGGCTCCATCTTAAGACTACCCACCTCTTTCAACAACATGGCGAGGCTTTTATCATCACAAAAATTTTCAAGGAAAATTCTTTTGAACATTCTCGAGTTCTAAATGGAGTTGAAAAGAAGGCTAAGGTACCATAAAACTACTCTACCATCCAAGGTGCATGGAAATAGTCTACATGCAACATCATCATAACGTACCTCGAGCATCTACAGATGTAGGTAGAACGTGTCTAGATTGTCTTCCACCTTCACTACTCTGTCAGGGTCATACATTGTTAAAATTTTATCTGCGTTCCTTGGAATCTTGTGCAAGGCACTGTGGAGTGCCAATGGGCCCTCTATCATCCATTCCAAATTTTGATCATCCATGTCTTCTTCTTCTTCGTACTCCTCCTCTTCTTCTGAATAAAATGGTTCAACCTCTGAATTTGTTGGTTCCTCTCCGCCTTTGCCTCCTTTGTTGCCTTCCGCTCCACTATCTTCACTAGAACCTAAGCCCAAGAGTGTGTTGTTAACTTCTTCCCCTTGTAATAAAATAGGAGGTTCCTCTTCATTCTCAACAACTTCAGCCAACTCTTCAAGAGTGGCGAGGATTACTTCTTCAACAAATGATACTACCACTCCTGTGGGTGTAGTATTTTTCTTCCTCTATGAAGAGGGAAGGTTGTGTACTCCTGGTATCAGTTCAACATCTTTGGAAAACTGATGGGTGATGGGACAGACTGAGCAAAGATGATGGTACGAGATTTAATTTTCGGGTCTAGGAGGTGAGGAGTAACCAACTTCATAGTTACACGTGGGAGAGAGGGAGGCCATGTTACTGACTTGACCAGATGATATATATGTGGGGTTGAGAGGACATTCAACCATAAACAATTAGCAGCCATCCTTCTAGCACCAGAAATGTTAACAGTGTTGGACCTGCCAACATTCAGTGGATCTCCTCGGTATGAAGTCCCAACAAGACCTCACACCGTTTGGTGTAGGATTCCCATCCTGTATGATGGCCTGGTTTCCATTATCTAAGATATTTGCTTAGATCTTTTTGTTCAGCAAATGAGAGTGTTATGCTTGTAACTTCAAGAAAGCGAGGTGAGTGTGCTTGGTGAGTGCGTAATGTAACTCTGTGTTTATGTTCTCTTACTGTCAAAATGTGGGAGGTAAAGTGAGCCTCTTGATGAGAGGGAATAGTCGCAACCCAGGAAAAAACACACATGAACAACAACAAGGGTTTGTCCAATGTCTATTGGAATAGTCCACAGTGGATGCAAGAGTCATGAAAAACAAAGCTCAAGGGAAAACATGTACAACGTCGAGTGGAATAGTCCACATGGGAGTGATGGTCATTAAGACCAAGAAATACACAAAGATGGTTTGTCTAATGTCCAACAAAGTAGTCCACATGGATGGGACAATAGTGATAAACAATACAACACATCTTCAACAATATGAGTAATAAAATAATCAAAGTAGTTCAAATATCTTAGTACAGGTTAAGAAAACATGCATTACAAACATTTAAAGAATAGTCTTACAAATGGATACAAAACATGCTAGGCTTCTAAATTAAGAAAAATATTTAAGACAAATTTGTACACTATGCAACACTAGTCCCAGTAGTGGGACATTGGAGCCACTGCTAGATCCTCAAAGGACAAACTACAAACTCTCAAGGCTATGCAGGAGGAGTCAAGGTGAAAAGTTATTTTCTCATACAACAAGGGGGTATAACTGACCCTTGTGACTCTTCGACTTCCCTCATGACTGTTTGACTTCCTATTACTTTTCAATTTTACATGACTCTTTGACTTCATATGTGGGTCTCTTGGACTTCCAATTTACATTACATTGATTACAACAAGTATGGCCCATAGTAGTGATGTGACCGAGACAACTCATGACACAACTCAACATGACACTGTTGACATGTACTGGCTAACCGTGGTGTCTGTGTCAAGTTGGTGTGCTGTTGAGTGATGATATGCTCTCATTGTAGCATGTCTCCACCTCCACATGGAAAAGTGTGTGGGGTATTTGATGGTATTGGTATTTAATTGATGATGAATGTGAATGTGTCCCTTTCACTTTCTTGCTCGATGTGCCTTATGTGTTCATTTGACCATGAGAAAGTATTCTAGCATGTGCCTCATTTCCATCTCGTTCATCATCGTTCCATTTTTCATTAATGTACATGTTCCTGCAATCACTCATGACGAGATGACATCAAATATAAAAAATCTTCTAGTCCATCATGATGCATTTTTTTCCATTTCAGTGCAAGTGATCAGAAGAGGGATAAGGCACTGAGACTGCGAAGAGCATAGCATAGGCCGAGATGCTAGGATCCCGAGCACTATCAGGAAAAACTATGCAGATGTCACTGGGAGAAAGATTTTCACAATCTGGGAAAACAATGATGGTTGCAGGGAAAAACCTAGTTGGGAGGCAGAATTGTGTAGTTTCTAGAAGGAAGGCAAGGCAGGTTGTCGAGGAGTTACTAGGCCAATCTACGCAATTTTCCAAGGGAGCACTGGGAAGGTCATCCAGCTAGGATCTGCACAATTTCTTTAGGGAAGATAGTGTGGGCAGCAGGAGGCACTGACAAAACAATATGCACAGTTTTCCATAGGAGCACAAGGTCAAGCTACGGGAGCTGCTATTCAAAACTGCACAATCCTAAGAGGCAATCCGAGCTCAGACAGTTCTACGCAGTTTCTGAGCTGGTTGTAGAGAGGGGAGGAAAGGTTGGTTAAGGCAGCTCTGCGCAATTCCTGAGCTAATTGCAGAGCAGGGAAGAAGGGTCTGCGGGGCGAGACATCTCTACATAATTCCTAGGTTAGTTGTAAAGCAGGAAGGAAGGGCAAGACATGAAAACTCTGCACAATTCCTAAGCTAGTTGCAGGGAAGGGAAGAAGAGCTAGTAGGACAGGAAAAATCTATGCAATTCCTGGGCTGGTTGCAAAGTAGGGAAGATGGGGAGGGTAGGATAGCTCTACACAATTTTGGAGCTTAGTGTAGCCCATGATCATAGCTTAAGTTCTTTCTCCAGTTGACCAACTGGAGGCTTGATTGGAGATCTTGCGGGAAGCGCAGACTGGATCAGCTTATGGGATAATGTCTGCGCAATTCTGGGAGTCAATCAGCTGGCCCATTTCTAGAATTATGCATAGCAGGTTTCCTGGAGGACAACCTCAAGTTCTGCGCAGTTTGGAAAGCACTGCAAGGTCACTAAGATCAAGTCTGATTAATGGAGGGTTTTACGGTTGACAAATTTTGAAGAAAATTGATTATGTGTGAAAGAAAGTATACTCGTGCATACATGATAATGTGATCACACACTTAGCATGACTCGATGACAAGACACCTTAAACCAACAAGAAAACATGTTCTTAGTGAGACTAAATCGACAGTTGAGAGTGACAAGTGTGACAGTTGAAATATGTCTTCAAAGGACCGTGAGGACACTTGCGCTATAGTGTTTACAACTTTGTGTGTGAGTGCGACCAATCTCGATAGAGAAAAACAACTCATACACAAAAAGACAAACCTTCAAAATTTCCAAAACAAACTCACAAGCATGACATAGCGATCAACATGCCAAAAGATGACCGATGATCGATTAAGCGAAGGGGGTGTGAAAAATCAACAAGAGCTCATGGGATGAGCCCAAGTGTTTGTGACCATCAAAGGAAAAAACCACGAAAGGCTCTGAAATTTGGATGTAGGCCAAAACTTTAGAGGGTGTTGCAGTTGCTACAACACTTGGTGACACATTGGTTGAATACCAGCGTCTTTGTTTCAGTTCACTTATAGCACAGGGCCTTGGCCTTTCAGGAAGTATTGATTCATTGTGCAGGTTACTTTGGCTTCCCCACTTACCCCATGAAAAGACATGGTTCACCTTGTACCAACTCAGTCAAGCAGAACAAAATTTTCAGCTATATCACAATGTTTCAAAATTGGGAAGGGTATTTTGGTTCGCAAGCTTATGATTCACAGAGTATAAGTTTTCATCTTTGTTGTTTCTCTACTACTAGCAGGCCTAGACAGTACCCCAACAGAGTTACGTGGGAACATAAGCGTTGCTCCACTACCAGTGAGCCTTGTGAGTAAACAATGGAGTTTCCTACTTCACCTCTCTATGCAGGAAGCCTTTCTGTTCTTTTGCCTTTGTATTTTTTTGAAAAGAGGATTGTTCGTAGACACTTATTTATTTTTGGGGCAGAAGAGGGATCCCGACTTATTGAGAGAAGAAAAGATGTTCCTCCAGAGAAGAATGTATGACCTCTGATCTAGGTTTGCTCATTTAGATTTTTCCCCTCCTCCGTTTCTACTAGTTGGATTAAGCTTGAACACACAGAGCAAAATACTGAGCTCGTGCGATGAGCCCAAGTGTTTGCGACCATTAAGGGAAAAAACCAAGGAAGGCTCTTAAATTTGGATGCAGGCCAAAAAATTGGAGGGTGTTGCAACCACTGCAATAGGATCTCATCATGTTTTCATTTGAAAATGAATGAACAATGAATATATGACCTAATATATGATAATGCAGCTAATGTGATAAGGCATGCTTCTTAGCAATTCTCAGGTAAATATGAGGCCCACATGCTTAGGTTTGTTGTTATGATCTGTAGAATGCATATTTGTGACATGTTTGATGAAATGGCTGTCACGGCTAGTAGGGATTTAATCAGCTCCTTTTTCAAGTATTTTCATTAGTATCATTGTTTGGATGTTATTTCTCATTTCTGTAAGTTTCATGAAGTTCTGGGTAGTGGACTGGGACCTAGACCAGAAAAAGTGGCACATAATCCGGGGTTGCTAGCTCAAAACTAGTTGAGAAAGTCCCCAGTCGTTGGCATGCCCTTGCTATGGGAGTGATTGGAGGGTCCCAGTGACATGCACACCCATGTCACAGGAGCGGCTAAGGCTTTATGTCAATAAAATGTCAAGTTACCTCAAGGGTTGGTCACCTGGAAGGGTTGGTTGGTCACTTGGAAGGGTTGGTTGGTCCCTGAAGGTTCTCTAACATGTGTAGAAGGTCATACTAGTTGTGTTTTTTTGGATCTTCTTCGTTAACTATACATGGGGAGTTGAATAAGATCATAGTAGCCTCGCGTCACATGTTTACGCTAGCAGATTGGTTAACTTGGGTAAATGTGGGAGGAGGGTGGTTACAGAGTGGTATCAAAGCATGTTTCACCCCTTGGAATGGATGGACGGTGTGTGTTGGTCATGCATTCATGTCAATTGCATATGTGTTCCTTATGCTTGTTGTCTATGTGCTTGTTGCATATGAATGCCAGTGGTAATGGTTGCAATTGTTTCACCTTGTGAAAGTTGATGTTGTTGTTGTTGGGATGTGTTTGTCATGAATGCATGTTAGTTGTATATGCATTTGTTATGCATGCCAGTTTTAATATGTTATTATGCATGCATTGTCATGTTTATAGTTATGCAAGTCTAGTAGGTAAGACATGCATTGTGAAGTCATTGTATGTAGTTTGTGTCATCATGATGTTGTTAGTTGTTATGTTGGTAATGTGTTGGTTGAGATAGGGCATGAGTTGCAGATCATCAAAGTGAGTTTGCAGCACTGGACTTCGGGGTAAGAGCATATAGTCCTATAGGTTGTATGGTGGGTATGTAGGTATGTTGTTTGATGGTTTTTATAAGAATTAGGGTTACTTATATGCTTGTAATTCTCTAGTATTATGGTTACATGTATATAGATGTTAGTTAACCAATGTCATCATATGTACATGTGTCAATTAGTCATGCATGGTAGTTAACTTGTTGCTATATACATTGCGGTCATATGCATGATGGTTATGGTGATTGCAACTTAGATATTGAAGTTATATGTACCCTGATAATTTGTCTTGGCCTATGCAGATGGTTAGGTTTATGAAATTCAGGTATGAGTCGACCTATTTGTGATATTGTGTTGTACCAATCTAAACTAACTATGTATATGTGATTTTTATGCATGAATGACAATTGTTTATGAGCTTATGAGGTGAACATGTTAGCGAGTTATTGTTATGGATATCATGACCTTATTTATGTTTCAGTTGATGTTTTGTGAAGTTATATCATGCTAATCAAGATTTATTGTGAAGACAAGATAGCCTCCTTGAGATACATTAAGGTATGAGTTTTCTTATGTCATCTACTTGGTGCTTTAATGGTTGATTATGTTGTCTATTTGGTGTCTATTTTGTCATCTATATGTTGTTGAACGTTTGATTAATTTCATGATATGAGTATGTATCTATAGTATTGCATGAAGAAATGATCTTGTTTTAAGATGGTTGTACTAACACATATGTGTTGAGATAAATTATATGTACTTGAGTGTAAGTGGGTGATAGTTGTAGCATTATGTATTAAGACCGATGAATGTGAATTGGAATTTTATTATGACATGGTTGTTATACTTAGTAAAGGTTTATTTCAAATTAATGTATATGATGTCTTTGGAACATGAGACTGACATGTGTGAGAGGTTGCAGGGAAACATGCTTAGTATTAGCATGACAAGGTAATAGTTGATGTGCTTATATAATTAACAGTTCGGTGATGTGAAATTACATATTAAAACTCAATTGCAACAAGGTAAAAAGGTAAAAGGAAGAAACTGGGTGAGAATTTCTTTGCGCTATGTTTGGAACCACATTTACAAACGAAAGAGTGCTTTGCATACAGGAAGTCTTCTTAACCCTAATTTTTCTGAAATTACGTGGATATGTGCTATATTCATGGACATGTATTTGACATGTATAATAGCTTGTGTCTAGTTATAGCTAGATCTGTCAAGGTAATTGGAGTCCCTTGAGAGATGGAAAAAATGTGTTCACCTACAAGGAAACGTGCTTGGCACAACATGGTAAGATATCTAGTATATTCTATATTTATTTATGCACTAACAATGATGTGTTTATGGCAGTATGATGCGAGGAATGCAGGGTAAAAGAGACTTCCATGAAATATTGAAGAAGGCTCGGGTTGATATTTCCTTAGGAACCATGGGGATTGAGTCATGGTGTGTGTTGTTAGTCTTGTACTCTTGGTATTTTAAGATTTTTTGCGCTTGATTGCAGATTTGTTTATGTTTGGTGCATGGTCATGCAACTTTGTGTGCATAATGTACCTCGGGTTAAGTCTTGGATGAAGCCCAGTGCATGTATAAGGGAAACGGAAGGTAAGAATATGATAGTCAATTGGACTAGTTGGGTCCATTGTGGTAAATGGATAGTGGTAGTACAAACATGAGAAAGGTAATCATAAAGGTAAATTAAATGGATTTGATGAGTCAAATGCCTTAGCTATATTGGGAACTGTTGTTCTCAATGTTGTGCATGGATTAAGGGTGTTCTCTTAACCTTGACCTTATGCTATTTAGTAATTATGTTCCGATCATGATTATGTTGATGTTTATATATGTATACATGTATGTATGTATGTATGTCATGTCTGACAGTGTCATCATGGATCATGATTTTTTTATGCTAATGATTATATATATGTATCTATGTATGTATCTGTGTCACAGTTTGATAGGGTTTTCAAGGATCATTCTTGTGGAGGAATGGTTTCTTATGCATGTGAATGGCATGAAGAGGTTCCTGGTCTTATGAGGAATCAAGTGGGAAGAGTAGCCTTGATAAATTTATGAGGTTAGTATCATGTCGATATGAGTTAATATTACGTTTTTATATTATGCCTATGTTTTGGACATGTAATGCTGAGAGATTCATCAGCGTAATGAAAAAAAATTGATCCACAACATGATAGGATAAGAATGGATGGAAGAGAGGCACCAGAAGCATGGTTTCTCAATAGAGACAATGTGGTTTTGGATGTGCAGTGCTACTATTGTGTATATGTCGTGCATACCCTACAGTTAGTGATTGTATCCATGGTGTTGTGTGCCTATTGTATATATGGTGTTGTGTACATGTTGAACATGTGATGTTTTCTACATATGGTGTTGTGTGCATAATGTACATGTGGTGTTGTGTGTAGGGGGTGTTGTGAACATGTCGTGTGTGTTGCGCTGTGTACATGTGGTGTCGTGTACATGTCGTGCATGTGGTTCTATGTACATGTGGTATTGCTTAGACATTGTACAGGTGGTGCAGTGTACATGTGGCTCTATGTACATGTTGTGTAGGTGGTGTCATGTACATGTGAGGTTGTGCACACATTGTGCAAGTGGTGCTATGTACAGGTGGTATTGTGTACATGTTGTACATATGGCATTGGTGTACATGTCGTATTGTGTGCATGTCATACATGTTGTGTTGCGAGCATGCAATACTATGTATGTGAATTTTGTAGTCCTGGTATCATGCCATGTGTATGTGTTGTGTTTTAGTCTTTGTACGTATATGTATCGAGGCTCTATTGTGTTGTACAGCAGTATAGGTGTATGTATTGTTTTGTACACCAAGTGTAGATGTATGTGTTGTCATGTATATCAGGTGTAGCTATTGTGTGGTGTCATACACTGTGTGTGGATGTATGTGTTGTGATGTACATTATGTATGTGTACATGATTCAAGAAAATAAAAAGGCATTGGATGCTTTCTGGGCGTGGAAAACAATGTTTGTGTATGAAAAGGAAAAAGGATAAAGGTAGAAGTGAAGGACTGATTAAAGGATAAGTATTTGTATTTTATTTCGGCTTTATTATGCATGTGATCTATGATTATGATTTATGATGCTTACATGTGATCTATGATTTTGGTTTATGATGATTGCATGGAATTCATTATTTTGATCTATGATGGTTGTGTTTTGAGCTAACTGAATGTGATATGTTTATACATGATGATTTGGTCAATAGCTAGTTTGACTTTTTGTGACAAGAAGTGAATAGAATTGAAAGTGTACCTTATTGACGAGATACTGATGAGGTGTGATGTGAATTTATTTCAATTTATTTTAATTATAATGGCAGTTATGTGCTTGGTACATGAAAGCATGAAAATGCCTAGTTTGGGATGGTTGAAACTGACTGTAAGAATTAGCAGCGTGAGTGAAAGGAATTGGAACATGCAACAATATGTTGATAAGCACTTCAAGATTAGGGCCATTGTGGGACACTGGTACCCAATAGTGTTCATTGATTTCCATGAGCATGCAATGACCGGCATGATGGTTTTGAGGTAGGGAGATGCCTTGCTTTTTGGACCTTCCAATGTGAGGAAACCTTGCCAAAGGAGGGGTTGCCCGAGGGAATCTATAGCAAAGAAATGGATGCCCGTGGAACTTGGAAGGTGTGTGACTACACAAAAAGGGGTGATAGGATTACCCAAGGGATTGTGTAGAAGAGAAGGGAAGGTTGGGGAATGAATTTATTTTGTTCATTAGAATTTCCAGATGGAATGAGATGCACATTGGGAGTATGCCCTAGAACAATGACTAGAGAATTGTTCACTTAGAGGACAAGTGGTGCAAGTTTGTAGTGCTTGACATTGGATGTAGTTTTGACTTTCAAAATGGATTGTAGACTTCCTAGGAAGGAAGTGAATCTTGGTACTACTTTAAGGGTGGAGGTGTGAGCCTCTAGATTCCCTTGTTGCTAATACAGGCATTGTATCCTTTTATTTGTTGGTTGAGAAAATATGCATATGATTATATGTGTATATTAGTGTAAATACTGTATCGAGGTGGATTTATAAAGCTCCATAGAAAGTATGTTTATTTGTTTACTAAAGAAAATGTGTATAAGAGTATATGTGGTTGTTATAGTAAATACCATAATGATTTTTTTATAAATCTCCAGTAAACGGTATGATTGTCATGTTTTCAATAGGATGTCATTGTAAATACTACAATGAGCTATGTTATAAATCTCCATGGGTAGTTTGTTTTGATTTTCAACGGTCTTGTTGGTTATAGTTGTCATTGAACACCAAGGATGATGTTCCCCCAAGGGGGAGGGCTTTGTAACAACCTTGACTAAAAAATCATGTGAAAATATATATAAGACCAAGGTCATGGGACATGTATTCCAAGCTGAGTGTTGGGCAAAAACTCCTAGTGGGGTATTACTTCGGTTTATTAATGGAAAAGGCTTTGGAAAGGGAAAGTGGCATTAATTAGAATTTTATTTATGACAAT
This sequence comes from Pinus taeda, assembly GCA_000404065.3. Taxonomy (NCBI): domain Eukaryota; kingdom Viridiplantae; phylum Streptophyta; class Pinopsida; order Pinales; family Pinaceae; genus Pinus; species Pinus taeda. The sequence continues at coordinate 80,660 of APFE030709598.1, forward strand.
AAATGAAAATAGGATAAAAGGAAGGTGAAAGGTCACAAATTTTCATGAGAAAGAAATTGAAGGAAAAATAATGGAAAATTAAGAAAACAGAGGCCTCATTGATAAAAAGGATTTTGAGGATAAGTTGCTAATCTTTTGTCAATTTTAGCTTACAACTCTCTCTTCTCTCTTTAATACTCTTGGACACTTAGAGTTTTCTTGGAGCACTCTTGGAGGAGTGTGGCATACTTGGGATTTGGAGAAACAAGGCAAAGAAAGAGAAGAAAGAACAAGGGGACATTGGTATTAGATACAATGGGGTTTTCTTGTATGTACCAAGTTGCATGTATGATTTCCTTGATAGCTTTGGCATCCATGTGGTTCTTAGTTATGATCTGTCATTGGCATGGAGGAATTCCTAGATTGACGGTGGATTTTTCTAGCCTTTCCATTTCCTAGATAGCCATGGTATTGTGGGTGTATTTCCCTTTGTTTTCTGGATGGTTCTCATGTTCCTTTGGTTGTGGGTTGAGTTACTAGTTCCTAGAAGCCTTCGTTGGAAAAAATCTTTGGAAGCCATTAGTGGGTTGAGTTACTAGTCTTGGAAGCCTTGGTTGGACAAACAGGAAGCCTGACAATAGTTGTGGGTTTAGTTACTAGTCCTAGAAGCCCTAGTTGGAACAAACACTCTGGTGCCCTAGACAACTTGGGTAGAGACAAATCTAGTGATGTTTAGTGATGTCCAACTATGAGGTGGAAACACTAGTTGATGGTTGAGGTGGTTTGGCCTATAGATGCCTTGGTTTGGTTTTATTTGGATTGTTCCATGAAATCCCACATTCATGCTTCGAATATGGCACGGGGGTGACTGGCTCAAAGAGAGATTTGGTTTAGCCTAGCCTATGGTCAGGTGGTTTGTGGAAGTCCCATACCTAGTTGCATTTTTCATATGTTAATAACAGTTTCTTTCTTCTTGTATCTGATGCATAAATATACTTGTTTATTTGTGGTTTTTATGGCTATTATATCCTTGTTATTTTTGTTGGTTATATGTTGGCTATGAGCATGTTTTTATGACAGTGATTATGTATGGATCTCATCATGTTTTGATTTACAAATAAATGAACAATGAATATATGACCTAATATATGATGATGCAACTAATGTGATAAGGCATCAATGCTTCTTAGTGATTCTCAGTTAAGTATGAGACCCCTATGCTTAGATATGTTGTTATGACCTATAGAATGCATATTTCTAATGTGTTTGATGAAATTCCTGTCATGGCTAGTAGGGATCAATTCAAGTATTTATTCAAGTATTTTCATTAGTATCATTTTTTCGATGTTGTTTCTCATTTATGTAAGTTTCATGAAATTTTAGGCAATAGCCTGAGACCTAGACCTGAAAAATTGGCACAAAATATGGGGCCATTGGCGTAGAACTAGATGAAAATGTCCCCATTTATTGGCATGCCCTTGCTATGGGAGTGACTAGAGGGTCCTAGTTGCATGCATTCCCATGTCATGGGAGCGACTGAGGCTATAGGTAAGTAAAATGTCAAGTTACCTCAAGGGCTGGTCACCTAGAAGGGTTGGTTGGCTCCTAAAGGTTCTGTAACATGTGTAGAAGGTTATATTAGTTGTGTTTTGTTAGTTCTACTTTCTTAACTATACTTGGAGAGTTGAATTAGATCATAGTATATTCTCGTCACATGTCTACCCCAGAGGACCAATTAACTTCGGTAAATGTGGGAGGAGGGTGGTTACACGTAACATACCACCCTTCCTCCTGTATCAGGACTCCACCAAGTCCCCTCTTGTAATCACTTGTACACAATATTAACTCTTTATCTGGATCTACAATCTTTAGAAATGGAGTGTTTGTAAGCAACTTCTTCAACTACTCAAATCTAGCTTCACATTCCTCTATCCATTCAAATTTCTTTCATTTCCTCTACAAAGATGTAATAGGATAGGTATTCTATGAGAAATTCTTGATGAACCTTATGTAATAACATTCTAATCCCATGAATTATTTGATGTCATCCACATTCTTAGGAGCTACCTATTCCATGATAACCCTAATATTTTCTAGATCTACTATTATGCCTTCCTTAGAAACAACATGTCCCAAGTAATGAATTTATGTTTGAAAGAAACTGCATTTACTAAGATTAGCATACAACTGATGTTATCTTATCATTATCAATATTGCTGCTAAGTGTTCTTCATGTTTTTTCTCATTCTTAGAATATATCAATATATCACTAATGAATGCTATAGCAAACTTGTATAGATAAGGACACAATACATTGTTTATGAAATACATGAAAGTAGATGGAGCATTAGTCTAACCAAAAGGAACCACAAAAAAATCATAATGCCCATACCTATTCCAGAAATAATTCATGTAAATATCCTCTTCATTGATGCGTACCTGATCATATACCATTCTCAAATAAATCTTTGATAACATTTATGCTCCCTTCAAGTGATCAAATAAATCATCAATCCTCGACAGCAAATATATGTTCCTGATCATCATCTTGTTTAGCTTCCTGTAATCAATGCACAACCTAAGTACCATCCTTCTTCATCATAAACAATAATGGTGCACCCCAAGGTGGCACACTTGGTCTAATGTATCCCTTGTCAAGCATTTCCTTCAATTGCAACTTTAGTTCCACTAATTTTGGAGTGATGATCCTATAAGGTGTGTTTGATGTTGGTGTTGTCCCTGGTACCAACTCAATAGAAAATTCCACTTCCCTATGAGGAGGAAACAATGAAATCTGTGTTAGAAATACATTCTGAAATTTTTGTAAAAACAAATACCTCTGTAATACTTTCACATCCTCAACATCCTTACCTTTATCACTAAAAACATGCACTACAAAAAATACGCACTCTTTCCTGCAACTGCGCTTAGTATGCATATTTGTAACCATTCTTATAGATGTAGGCTTCTTCTTACCCTACAAGATTCTCTTTTCTCCATCATCATCCAAGCACTTAATAGCCTTCTCATAACAATCCATCTTAGTCCTATGAAGGTACAAATAGTCCATACCTAGAAGCATACTATACAATCCCAATGGAACCATATTTATATGTGTTGATGTAGGAATACCATTCAACTCAAATTCACAAGGTCTTACCCAATGATGTACTTTTTTCTTAGTACTTGTTGCCAATTGCACCAACCAAGACTTTGCGTGCACTTCTTTTCTCAAACCACACTTATCCACCATGTCAAGCTTAACATAATTATAATTAGATATAGGGTCAATCAAAATAGAAACAACTTGATCACGTAGCTTACCATCCATCTCAATGATGGATGCTTAGTGATTCACCTACTTGTTATCAAATGTAACATAGATCTAAGGAATGTGTTAGCCCACATCTCCAACCTTCTATGCCTCCTAAGAACTGTAGATATAATATCTACCACCCTAAGACAACGGATAATCCTTCTTGAAATGATCCTCACCACATATCCTATGAAAATTCGGCTAACCCCGAATCCTACTGCAGCAACTGATTTAGTTTCTTCTATTTGTTAAACGAATTGAACAAATTATTTACTATGTTCTATGAAACATTTCGAAATTAATACACTAAAACCTTCACAAAAATACACAGTTATTTTTGGACCAAGTCCTAGGAAAAACCCAACTCATGAAAATTGGTGCAACAATTGAGGGTTTTAATGTTATGTAGTAGTAAATTTGAGTACAAATATAAAAATGCTAAAATATAGCAATCCATACAGAGAAATGACTGACAATAAGTCTAGTGATAAAAATATCACTCCCGCTGGTGATTTGACACTAACCTTAGCTCAATTCAAGCTTCTCTCTGCTGCCTCTACATAGTCCCTACGTCATACTATGCAGTACTGCTTCCCATAGCTCGAAACTCCTTATCTCTCACTAGCTGATCAATTGTTTTCTGGAAGATGGACCCTCTTGACCTTTAGACTCTCATTCTAGATTATGGCAATGAATCACTACTCCCTAGAAAAAATGGAATTCCCTCTGAATCTCTGCGCTACTTTTGCATGGATCTGCATTGCCTCTCTGTGGCACTCACTTCCTCTCTTCTGTGCACTCATAGGAATTGGAAAATCTTACTTCGACCTTACTATCCCTACCCCTCTCTCACTACTTCGAGCTCACTAGCTCTCTCTCTGGAAACTCAGTGCTCCTACTCTAGAGTTTGATCTACCACTAAATTCAAACTGTTGGTGTCTCATGTGTGTTCTCCAAACCCCATTTAATTTCTTCTTATAATATCTTGTTGAAGCATCAACAACCATGATTAAAACTTAATTTGTGGCTAAAATTAACTAGAACACGATCCATATCACTTTCTAGAAGATTCTCACCATGACATCATTAATACCCTTTAATTAATTAGATTTCCTAAGTTTAGACTTAAGAAACATTATGATGCAGGAGCATCCTGCTCAAGAAAATCATTGTATGTTTGGTTGACTTAGCGGATTTGATGTTTGATGATTTTTTTGATTTCTTAATAGGAAATTTTGTATATTTTTAATCATTTGAGTGAGGAATATGTGTGTGAGGTTTTAAATGTAAATATTCTCACATAATTGAGAGAATATGAGATATGTTAGACTTGTGAAGATCTCATAAAGATCTTAGGGATTAGGAGATCCTAGAATAGGGAATTAGTTGAGTTAAAAGTGCATTTACAGGATTTTTTAGGATATGGTTGAATAAATTGTGGATCTGAACCAGAAACAGTTGCAGAATCCTTTTGTGTATATTTGTAAGCTTCAAACGCATTGAAAGGTAGAGGCAGAGAGTAGGTGTGTGAGTAGAGAGCGAGTGTTAGTTATAGGAAAAAAGAATGGCCAAATGCATGATAAATCAGGCCATAGAGAATAGACTAGAATAAATGTTTCTAAGTATATTTTGTGTACGTTTTGTAAATGAAAGGAAGTTTTCATTGTGAAATTGTTTCTATAATACGGTTATTTTTTGTGTAAGTAATTGAAGAATTATAACCTGTAATATCGTAATGTTCGTAATCTATTTCTATCAGTTTATAATATTTGTTATGTGGAACCTAAAAGTAGTGTTGGAAAGGTATTTTTCCTACTTACCTTGAAACATTGATGTTTCAATTCAAATTTTAATGCATACAAATGCCCTCATTCAACCATTCGTTAAAGTTCTCTTGATTCATAAGCATGACATACATGCACCAAATGTAGTGTTAAGATATGGGTGGTGTAGCAGTGAATGAGTGCAGTGTACGACGTGTGCCCATTTATGGTGAGAACATGGTGGTGTGCGAGTGGTTGGATAAGAGCCCCTATCATTTGACATTGTTGAATGCAACATGCATCAGTAGTATAGTTCTATTAACATGTGGAAAATTGTATTAGTAGTCCAGAGGGTGTGAAATCATCTAGCAGTAGAATCCATGATCCATTCTTTGATAAATCACCATCTATTACAACTAGCCAATTGAAGCATAAGACAAAACTGTGTGAGGAGACCTATGCAGAGAGACTCGTGCGATTTCCAAATCAAATTATGGTAAATAGATATCCAAGCACGAGATCTAAACAGTCACTTTGTCGAGAAAGCCATCAATCATGAAAAGGTCATGTCAGAAATCAGATGGGTCACGCCAGAAAAGAAGGAGAACAAAAAGGTCGCATTTGATGGAAAGGTCGCGCTAGAAATCAGAAGGGTCACGCCAGAAAAGAAAAAGGTTGCATTTGACAGAAAGGTTGCACTAGAAATCAGAAGGGTCGTGTGAGAAAACAAAAAGGTCGCATCTGACAAAAAGGCTGCACTTGCAGCAGAAGTGTCACACCAAGTGACAGAAGGGGCGAACCAGCCCGCAGAAGTTTCGCACCAGTTTTGAATTATTTTTTTTATCAACTTTTAGGAGTCCATTTCAAATTTTGGAAACTAGGTGAAGTAGCCCCACATGTATAATTTCCAATGAGCCATCAAACTTGAAAGAATACATAGGATAAGGCCTCCAAAACTTGAGTTTTCCATCCTCACTCAAAAGCATTGCACTTTAGAAAAAAAATTGGAGCGATTGTGAAGCATAGGTCTAGTACGTCATCATTTTGGTATCAGAGAAAAGTTAAAGTTATTTGGGGAAAACTAGAATAGAGTTATGCTTTTGAAGTTGTATATGTAGATAAAATTGTGATTGCAGAAAGAGGAGGTTATTCTTGCCAGTTAAGTTTGTTCACTCATGGAAGAAGTACTACATAGGGAATTTGTATAGGGGAGATTCATATCTATAGAATCTGAATCAAAGAGAAGGTGACCCATTCAAATGCTGGAGAAGGGAGAGACAAGATCGTGAAAATATCTTGCAGGTATATTTTTTTGATAGCTCTACTTTTAAAGATGTGTTTGTAGATTTCAGGTTGTAGACAAATAGGGTGTTAGCAGCAAAGATATATGAGAGGAGTTGTAACAAGGAACTAGTTGTGCTCTCAAGTGGAAGAGCATGCCAGCTGTTAAACAATGGAAGAACCTTGAAGAATTCCAACAGATGTTGGATAAGGAGGACAAGTGAATGTTCTCAAAGGAAGGGGAAGTTGTAGAGCCTAAAAGAGAAAGAGAGTTGCTTAGAAGAATTGTTCCATAGAGAGAGAACCATAAATCAAGCTGAAGGAGATAACTTGGTAAGGTAAGGTATCAATAGGGTAAGCTTAAGGAGAAAAGCTTGCTGAGATATCAAAGGCAAGTATGGAAACTTGCTAAAAAGAGAGGCTTAGGTGCAGTCCATAAGTGAACGAGATGGAGTTCACAAAGGAGGGGAAACAAATGATCACTAAAGGTCATTGCAGAGGTTCATAGGAAAGCCACAACAATAGAAAATATGCCAAGGAAAATGGCATGAGAAAGAGACAAGAAGAGATTGACAGAGAGAAAGTTGAGATAAAATTTGGTCTTGAGTAATTGATGGAGATGTTACAGGGGAATAAGGAAGACCAGAGGTATGGTTGGATTATCAAAAGAAAATTCAAAGGGCATAGATTGCAAGTGAAGTGGGAGCATATATTGAATGCTCAGTTGAAAGAAGAATTACTCAGATTAAATGAGTATGATGAGGAAGTTTTGGTATGTGAACCAGAACATGGCCCATTGATTTTTGAAAGTAGTGAAGATACAAAGGAGAAATATATAGAGAATCTTCTGAATCATATGAAGGATTCAGAGTAGCAAGAAGATTTGGTGGCTGAATCATCAAGTGAGACCGCAAGGTCTTATGCTTTTAAAATTGACAATTTGTGTATGATTGCAGGTATTGCAGGATATAAGAAGACTTTTGAATATGTCTTCAGGATGGGTATATATGTTGAAGTAAAATATGATGAAGAAAACCTCTTAGATGAGGAAGGCTTTGAATGGTTGCAATAAAAGGAGTTCATTGATGAGTTACTTAATGGGAGAAGATAATCATCTAAATCTTTCATAGAGAGAATATCATAATCTTATTTTGATGAATAATGAAAAAACACTATCTCATAGAGGTAAGCCAATGAATTTGACTAATGTTATTGATGAAATTTTTTTTTGTGAGAATACTAAGGTAGAAGACGGAGCAAGGATAGCTCTTGAAGAGGGCTTACAAAAAGATAGTAATGAAAAAAGTGTTGAAGAAGGAGGTGAGGCAGATTGATCTCAGGACAAAAACAAGACATTCATAGGACTAAATAAAGAGGAAGAACAACTACTGAAATATGTTAAGGAAGAAGAAGAACCTATTGAAGACTATAAACAACATCATGATGAAGTACTTGTGAGGTGTCAAAGAGAAATTGAGTTGCTGGAGTATTTGCTGAAATAACATGAGTATGACAGTGTAGCTGCAGTCAGAAATGAAGGAGTGTCTCAAGCTTTGATTGGGATAGAGATATGTGTTAGTTGCCAATTTCCTGATGTACTAGCTAACAAAAAAAAAAGAGGTGAATGAGTATGTAGTCAGAAAGATGACAGACAATTTACTTCTTGAAAGTAAATTTGAAGATAAAAATCAACAAATGGAAATTATAGAGGAAGACATTAAGGATGTATGGATGGCAGAAAAAGTTGAAAAGAGAAGCCAACAGATTAAAAATGAATGTGAAAAATTACAACAGAGAAAGGACTTCAGGCAAGTTGCTAAAACAAAAGGATTCCATGAGAAAGTAGAAATTGATTATGATATTGAAGAACTATGGAAGTTGATGATGAGACAGTCCAAATGGAGACAAATGACTGTAGAAGGGATGATCAATAAAAATATTAAACTGATTGAGAAAGGAAAATGAACCAGAAGACAATAGACATGCAGTAGCAGCAAAGGTGCAAAGCATTTGGACAATTACAAATTAAGATTTGGGATCCTGGAGGTAGCAAGTCATTAATACTTGTAGCTATCACATTACTACAGAAAAGTGACAGACCTCATAGACAGAAGAGTCTATGAATAATTTTTCTACTGTGGGAATCTGATGCAAGAGCATCCTACTCAAGAAAATCATTGTATATTTGGTTGACTTAGGGGAGCTGATGTTTGATGATGTTTTTGATTTCTTAATAGGAAATTTTGTATATTTTTAATAATTTGAGTTGGAAATATGTGTGTGAGGTTTTAAATGTATATATTCTCACATAATTGAGAGAATATGAGAAATGTTAGACTTGTGAAGATCTCATAAATATCTTAGGGATTAGGAGATCCTAGAATAGGGAATTAGTTGAGTTAAAAATGGATTTAGAGGATTTTTTAGGATATGGTTGAATAGAAACAGTTGCAGAATCCTTTTGTGTATATTTGTAATCCTCAAAGGCATTGAAAGGTAGAGGCAGAGAGTAGGTGTGTGAGTAGAGAGTGAGTGTTAGTTAGATAGGAAAAGAGAATGGCCAAATGAATGATAAATCGGGCCATAGAGAAGATAGACCAAAACAAATGTTTCTGAGTATATGTATGTGTAGGTTTTGTAACTAAAAGGAAGTTTTAATTATGAAATTGTTTCCATAATATAGTAAATTTTTTTTGTAAGAAGTAATTGAAAAATTCTAGCCTGTAATCTAGTAATCGCTGTAATCTATTTCTATCAGTTTATAATATATGTTATGTGGAACCTGCGAGTAGCATTGGAAAGGTATTTTTCATACTTACCTTGAAACGTTGATGTTTCAATTCAAATTTTAATGTATACAAATGCCTTCCTTTAACCATTCGTTAAAGTTCTTTTGATCCATAAGCATGACATACATGCACCAAAAGTAGTTTTAAGATATGGGTGGTGTAGTAGTGAACGAGTGTAGTGTGCAGCGTGTTCCCATTTATGGTGAGAGCACAATGTTGTGCGAGTGGTTGGATAAGAGCCACTGTGATTTGACTTTGTTGAATGCAATGTGCATCAATAATATAGTTCTCTTGACACGTGGACAATTGTATCAGTAATCCAGAGGGTGTGAAATCAGCCAGCAGCAGAATCCATGATCCATTCTTTGATAAATCACCATCTATTACAACTAGCCAACTAAAGCATAAGACACAACTGTGTGAGGAGACCTATGTGGAGCAACCTGTGTGATTGCCAAATCAAATGATGGTAAATAGATATCCAAGGATGAGGTTTTCACAGTCATGGTGTTGAGAAAACCATCAATCACAGAAAGGTCGCACTAGAAATCAGATGGGTGCACGAGAAAAGTAGGAAAACAAAAAGGTTGCATTTGATAGAAGGGTCGTGCCAGAAAACAAAAAGGTCAGATCTGATAGAAAGGTTGCGCCTGCAGCAGAAGGGTTGCACCAGGTGACATATGGGTCACACCAGCCTCCAGAAGCATCGCGCCAATTCTGAATTATTTTTTTTAATCAAATTTTGGGAGTTCATTTTGAATTTTGGAAACTAGGTCAAGTAGCCCCACATTTCTACTTTACAATGAGCCATCAAACTCGATATAATACCTAGGTGAAGGCGTCCAAAACTTGAGTTTTAGGGAAAATTTGAAGGATAAAAAATTGTCTTAAAGTTTAGAAACCCTAGCGAATCCTACTGGTTCCCAAATTGAAAATTATAAAATGCTTGTAAAAACATGCAAATTTCTATTAGTTTTATACATAGTCTTTATGCAATTTTGGTAATTTTTAAGGTAAAATAATTTTATGCTATAAAATTTGGGCGAATCATATTTAGAAAACAATGGAAATTAGCGAATCTTTTTTTTGGAAAAACCATGGAAAAATAGCCCACTTATGAATATTAGCCCCTAAAATTTTCCATGTTGACTTTGCCATCGTCACTCAGAAGTGTTGTGCTTGGAAAAAAAAAATGGAGCTATTGTGAAGCATAGGCCTGGTAGGTCATCACATTAATAGATATTAATTATTTTAATTAAGTCGTCTCTAGGCAGAATTTCTAGAAACAATTTCTGGGTTTTTCAGAATACATGTACTTTAGCCTCCCACAAAATTTCATGGCTAGAACACATCCAATGCTACAAAAAATAATATCCCCTCTTACAGAGGAATTTGTTCTAGCACTGCAACCCACCGAGGCAACACTCTATGTTTGCATCATCTCTTGTCACGTTGTTTCTACCCACCAAATATTAAGCAACTCTGATATGCATTGCATCTATGCTACTACTAACCTTGTTGTACTATTGCTAGCTACTACATCTGCACTATAAATCCCTCTCATTTGTCGCTGCTGCAACTACAACATCTATTGCTGAGAAATATCCAACACACTGAACCAACTATGGTCAATGTAATGCATCTATCACTCGAGTCCTAACTGCTACTAGAATCTTCGTTGTCACTGAAGCCTCTGCACTGCAGCTAACTCTACATTATGCCAACTGTATTGTTGCCAACTCTACTATGCACTACTCAGTCTCAAAATTTTACTAACTACTGCATCTGTCACTCTGGTACCTAACTACACCAACTACCACTAGTCCATCCTAGTACTACATGTTATGGGCTCTCGTATCAAGGTATTGATTCATGAGGTGGACCTCCTCAAGATTGATATGCATTGCATCTGTGTTGCTGTTGACCCTATTATACTATTTCCAACTACTATATCTGCACTGAAACTCCCTCTCATCTGCTGCTATTGCAGCTAAAACATCTGCAGCTCAGAAATATCCAACACACTGAACCAACTATGGTTAATGTGATGCATCTATCACTCGAGTGCTAAATGCTACTAGAATCTACACTGTCACTAAAAACTCTGCATTCCATCTAAATCTGCAATGTACCAATTGTATTGCTACCAACTCTACTCTATGTTACTCAGTCTCAAAATTCTACTAGCTATTGCATCTATCACTCTAGCATCTTACTACACCAACTACAATTGGTCCATCCTACTACTGCATGCTATGGGCTCCCATAGCAAGGTATTAATTCATGAGGTGGACCTCGTCCAGACTGATATGCATTGCATCTATGTTGCTGCTGACCCTATTTTACTATTGCTAGCTACTGCATCTGCACTGCAACTCCCTCTCATCTGATGCTATTGTAACTGCAACATTTGCTGCTAAGAAATATCCAACACACTAAACCAATTGTGGTTAGTGTGATGCATCTGTCACATGAGTCTTAACTGTTTCTAGGCTCTATGTTGTCACTGAAGCCTCTGTGATGCAGCTGACTCTACACTATGCCAATTTTACTTCTTCCAACTCTAATCTGTGGTACTTAGCCTCAAAATTCTACTAGCTATTGCATCTGTCAATCTCGCACCTGACTGAACCAACTACCACTGGTCCATCCTAATACTACATGATATGGGCTCCCATAGCAAGGTATTGATGATGAGGTGGACCTCCTCAAGACTAATATGCAATGCATATGTTTTGTTCCTGAACCTATTATACTGCTGCTAGCTACTGCATTTTCACTACAACTCCCTCTCATTTTTTGTTGTTGTAACTACAACATCAGTTGTTGAGAAATATCCAACACATTAAACCAATTATGGTCAGTGTGATGCATTTGTCACCCGAGTCCTGGATTCTTCTATACTTTGCGCTATCACTAAGGCCTCTACTCTACAACTGAGTCTACATTGGGCCATGTGTATTGCTACAAACTCTAATCTACATTGCGTAGTCTCAGACTGCTACCAGCTACTCATTTGTCACTCTGGCACCTGACTGCACTAATTACCGCTGGTCCATCCTTCTACCGCATGTTATGGGCTCCAATAGTAAGGTATTGATTCATGAGGTGAGCCTCCTCAATAATCCTGTCCATCTTGTAGCTATCTGGGGCTACAAAACAAAATTTCCCTGCCTCACTACTTGAAGTATATCGGTGATCATGGAAAACTGTTCCTCCAATATGGAGGACAACCTGTCGATCTCTATAGATGCAGCTTGTTGATCTTGCTTCTCCTCTTTGTCCTTCTTTCTGAGAGGACACTAGGTGTTATGGTGGCCAAGCTCACCACATATGAAGCATTTGACTTTGGAAACATCCTTCTTCCTCCTGCACTGCTCCTATTGCCCCTTTGATGCGAGGGCCACCTTCTCCTCTTCCTTCACTTACTTCATCCCACGACTGGGTGTTGTTGCTGCTAGTGGTGCTCTTCACCAAATCTCACCCCTAGTCAAGCAACTTGTCTCTTCCCATAATACTCTAGACGAAGACATGCCAATCTTTAGAAACATTGTTGACAACTAACCACACCAATTATGTAGGTGGGTTCTAACCCTACTATAGAAAGTTGGTACGGGACATCCTAAATCCTAGTGACGAAGGGTCTATGCGATCCCCTTGCTACATCCTTGTACATCTCAACTTCTCCTCAAGGTACATATTTCACTGCTTGGAAGATCCTCGTATAGTGTAGCAAGTGCCTCCCACATCAGGTAGTATCTTTGTCAGCTATGTGAGACACCACGTGATCTCGAACCCCATCCAGAATCATCCTCTTTGCTTTCACCATCTCCTTCTTGTAGGCCTTCAGCAGATCTGCATCTGCTGGTAGGACTACCATGTTACCAATGTAACCTTTGAGATCATATTCATCTAGAAGATGAGAAATTCTTGCCTTCGAGATCACGTATTTGGAGGCTCCCTCCAACTGATCCTAATCTCTCAGCCCTACTGATGCCATCTCAGGCAAAATTTTAATTCCTCCTCTTCTCCTCTATGTAGTTTTTGATAGGGTCTATGTACTCCCTGTTGGAGTGGGAAATTTTACTCACAACAACTCCTTCTCTACTAGAAAAAATCAAACTTTTGGACTAGAAGTTCCTTGAGGAAAGAATTCCCTCAGTGTGTGCTCTTTCTTCCTCTTGACGTTATTTTTCACTAGCAAACTGTTGTAAAATAATTGTGTCCCAACTAAAGATATACTCCACAAGGAAAATATTGATGCTTCCTCTGCCTCTGGTAATCTTTGATTTGGAAAATTTATTCTCTATCGAATCTCTTAGAGAAATAATTTTTTGCTAAAAAAATTGATCATGCTCGCCAAAGGAGCTATGCTACCTCTAAGGGTTTCATACTCCTAACTACGTAGAGCTTCAAAATTACTCTTCCCTTACAACTGGGCTCTCCAAACTTTATCTACACTCCAATACCATGTGAAAATGAGGCTAACCCCAAATCCTACCGCAACAACTGATTTAGTTTCCTCTATTTGTTAAATGAATTGAAAAACTTATTTATTGTTTTCTACGTTAAATATTGAAATTAATACATTGCAGCCTTCACAAATAAAATATTGTGGAAGAAAAATAATGTTGGAATAATAGACATATACTCACAAAAATACACAGTTATTTTTGGACTAAGTCCCCGGAAAAACCCAACTCGGGAAAACCGGTGCAACAGTTGAGGGTTTTAATATTATGCAATAGTAAATCTAACTACAAATATATGGATGCTCAAATCTAGAAATCCATACAGAGAAATTACTGACAATAATTCTAGTGAGAAAAATCTCACTCCTACGAGTGATCTGACACTGACCTTGGCTCAAGTTGATCTACTCTTTGTTGCCTCTATGTAGTCCATGTGTCAGCCTATGTGGTACTGCGTCACATAGCTCGGAATTGCTTCTCTCTCACTATCTAATCAACTATTGTCTGGAAGATGGACCCTCCTGGCCTCTGGACTCTCACTCCAACTTTTGGCACTGAATCACTGCTTCTCCCCAACAAAAACGGAATTCCCTCTGAAGCTCTATGCTACCTCTGTGTGGCTCTATGTTGCCTCTTTGTGGAACTCACTTCCTCTATGGTGCACACTCACCAGAACTAGAAAATATTCCTCTGGCCTTACTATCCCTTCCACTCTCTCACTGCTTCGATCTCATTATATCTCTCTCTCGAAACTCAGTGCTGCTACTATGGAGTTCGATCCACTAGTGAATTTGAACTATTGGTGTTTCATGTGTGTTCTCCAACCCCCATTGAATTTCTTCTTATAATATCTCGTTGAGGCATCAACAGCCATGATTAAAACTTAATCGATGGCTAAGATTAACTAGAGCTTGATCCATGTCTTTTTCTAGAAGATTTTCATCATGACTTGACTAATACCTTTTAATTGATCAAATTTCCTAAGTTTAGGCATAGGAAACATTAACAAAGAATAATTATTTTAATTAAGTCATCTCTAGGTGAAATTTCCATAAAATATTTATGGGTTTTGGAGAATACATGTATTCTAGCCTCTCCACCAAATTTCATTGCTAGAACACATCCGATGCTACAAAAACTAACATATCGAAAACTGCAATGGTTCCCTTCCATTACCTTTATTCTGCTACTCTCTAGGCTGCAACCCATGTCCCTTCTCCATTGCATTGAAATTCTTGTAACAAGAAAAATTTTCCTTCTCACTTGCATCCTGAGATCTTCCCCACTTTGGTAGCCACTTTCCTTTAGTCTTTTCATTCCCTTTCCAACCTTTCTTAGACTCGGTCTTACACTTCGATTGTTCATAATAATGCTTCAAATTTCCAATGACCTCTTCCAGCAATTGAGGCTCATCATACTCAATCCTATACTTGAATGCTAATGGCATTCCATTGATAAATCTCTGAACTTTTGTTTTCTCATCCTTAAGATAAGGAACATACCTCAACAATTACAGGAACTTAGTCATATACTCTTCGTCTATCATAGATCCCATATTCAACTCAAATAATTCCTTGTCATGTCTGTCATAGTACTTTTTTGACAAGTATTTCTTCTTGAAGAGTCTCTTAAATTCATGCCAACTCTATTCCTGTATGCTTATGTCTCTAACACGCTTCACATCTTCCCACTAGATGTTCTCTTTGCCTTTGAGACTAAAAATATTTATCCTGGCCTTCATGTTCTTTATATAGTCACGCAGCACAAAGAATTTCTTCATTCCAAGCAACCATGCCTCTACATCCTTCAAATTTTTCAACTCTCCATCAAATGTAGGTGGATTGGCTTTCTTAAACTCATCCAGTAGGTATCCCCTCTCACTCCTCCTATAAGGGTGAAGTGATGATGACCATTATACTTGTCTGAACTAGAACTAGAGTAGAACTCATATCCACTGCCACTCCTGTCAGGTGTATCTAAGAAACTTCCATCTCAGAATGTGTCATCCCTGCTTGACCTATTCCCACCATGAGACTTGCTACCATATCCCCAATTAGTCCTATCCTCTTGTCCATAACTAATCTATGGTTGTCCCTATCATTGCAAGTATGAAAAACTTTGAAGGATAATTGCATTGCCCTCTCCATATTTTTCATGTGCTCTGGAAAGTATTTCCTATGAGTGAATACCATCATTATCTCCTTTGCAACTTTTGACCTCTACCTTTAAACTTCTCAAGGTATCTGCTATGTCTCGAGAATAATCATCTTTGTGCTACTCATCTGATCTATAAGGAGAGTCTCGTGAACTATAATCCACTATTTTTCTAGTAATCTATAATCCTCTTCTTCTTCTTGCAAACATACCATGCTAGATAACCAAATATAAATATAATCAACATACCTCATTGGCATTCAAGGGAGGCTATCTCATCTATAAAATCAATCCATATTAGCACGATACATATATATACATAATCATATCAATATATCAACATAATGAATGATAACGCTAACTACATAAAATGACCTCATGCCCAACAATGATAAACATGACAATGCATGCATAACAACCAAATAAGAACTAACATCCACGCATGAAAAAAACACATTCCTCCCATCTATTCCAAGTATTGAACCATGCTCTAATACCAATATGTAACCACCCCTCCCACATTTACCCAATTTCACTTGTATGCTAGGGTAAACATGTGACGAAGAGATACTATGACATGAACCAAGCTCCTACGTATAATTAAGGAAGTGGAGACGGCAAACTGGAACTTTACTAACATTCCTCACGAGCTACAGGACACCCAGGAGCTAGAAAATCACTCCAAGTTCACAAACCCTCAGTTAGATTTCCTTTTTAGTGACCTACGCCCACAATTGCATGCATGAAAAGGCCTCCATGTGGTTATAGGCCTCCAAACACATGCATAAGTTATCAAGTGTGTGATTATAGCCCAAAACTTCTAGTTCAGAGGGTGTGGTCTCAAATTCTGAGCCACCATTTCAAGCTAGCCTCCATACCACTACCCAGGATTCAATGAGACTTTCTAGAATGATAAATAACATCAGGACAAAGTCATTCACACAAAAATTGATCAAGGACTTGACCTAACCATTCCTAACCATGACAATCATTTCGCCAAACATCCAGTGAACATGTAATTTATAGGTCATGAAGGCATATCTGAACATAGGAGTCTGGAACTTATCTTAGAATTTCTAAGAAGTTCTAATTCCCTCTCATAATAGCTACAATAACACTTGCTATCCCATGCATTTAGTAACCATCAGGTACTTATCAAATCTTGAACAAGACATAGCTAGAGTATATTGAAAATCCATGCTTATAACCAACACATAACCAGATTACTAACCATGACATAAAAACCATCAATTTTTCATAATAACATGTACAAATTCCCATATAACACAATACTAAAGTAGCTCTTATTAACTGATGCAAAAGCCAACCAAGTCAGGTACTTCCACGTACCACCCAACCATAGATTCAGCTAAAACAAATATTTCTTTCAGCCACTCACCCCTGTGCCATATTCCAAACATGAATGTGGGAACTCAAGACATAATGATACGAATTAGATCCTTAAACATTTCCATCACTGTTTCAAATTATGTCAAGCTTTAAAATATCGTGAATAATGAACTTATCAAAAATGACCTCTGGATAATGGCAATTTGTGGCCAACACGGAACAAAGAGGACCCTCGGTCAAAGTGTGTTGACCATTGGCCCATGGAGACCGCACATGGATGCAAATTGGCAATCGGAAGCCCAGATCCAAAAACAGAGGCAGTTTCTGATACGCAATTAGCGCAAAGTGCTAATCGCATATCACAAGGCAAAACTCTTAGTGAAGGAAAGCCCCAAGCGCATGGTCACAGGGAAAAGCATAGAATTGCATGGAGATCATCGAAATCATCAGAAGGCGGGTCCCACACCCAAAACTGGTAGGATATCGTGTTCACCTCGAGCAGTAAGCGGGTTTGGCTGAGTTTAGCATGATGCCACACACCGGGTGACGTGTGTCCAACAGATGAGAGAGAAAACTGCTTACATTGTGTGAATAATGGTCGAGCAACTTACCAGCGTGATATAGACGGAGACCGTAGGATCTAGAGGCTCCATATTAGCGATGGAGAATTAACTCGATGGATGACTAGATTCGACGGGGAAATAGACTGAGGCCCATAAAAATTTGAGGTCTGGCATGACCGATGAGCTGGCAAAAGAATCAGTTTCATGGGAAAATCGTGGAGTGACGGAAATAATGACCATTTAAAAGAAAACTAACACTCAGTTCGTAAGGCGACAAGTGGCCACCTCTTTGTGTAACATTACATGGCAATGACGACGCAGAGCAAGGGAATTCCAGCACACCGAGGCAGGCAATCCAGAGAGCCAGGAAGAGAAAACGAATAGTCAGAGAGCAGATTGGCTTTAAGCCATGAATAGACAAAGAGTAGAGGAGACAGAAGTAGATAAAGAAGCAAATTGTAGAGAACAAAGAAGCCGAGCTGACCTGCAGAACAAAGTCATCATCGAGTAGACATAACAATGAGAGTCTGAGAGTTTGTGAACTCCATAGAAGGCTTAAGAGGTTCAAGCAACTCCTCTGTGTAGACCTATCGAGTATTGAGTACCAACTTGGACTCATACCACTGAGACTAATCGAGTTCAAGATTCAATAAGGGGAGTCTATGTACTCTAGAGACTTGGGGGATCCAAGTACAATCCTACTGATCATTCTCTATTAAGTGAGACTCAAATTGAGCTCCTTATTGTAAAATCTGCTTTAAGACACAATAGAAAAGGCCATCACTGAAGGCTGGACCAGGAAACGTAGCCCAGGAGGATTGGGTGAACTCCTTATTGAATTTTTTGTGTTTTCTTGTATTTGCTTATTGTGTTTCTCTTATTGTTCCAAGTGCCTGTGTATTTTGCAATCTTATCGATCCGTTGCTTAAAATAACATAGGCACACCCTAGCACATGGGTTTGTAATACCTTCATTAATTAACTGAGATCATTCACGAGTGATTTTCAGATCAAGTGGTATCAGAGCTCAAGGTTTTTTAAGGTTAGACAAGCTTGTGTTGGATTTTGTTGTTGAATGCTAACTAGGAGAAGGAGAGTTGGTTGAGACTAACCCGGAAATTGGAAGAGTCTATCCTCAGAATAGAATGTCAGAGGAGAGTCCCTTGGGGCCAGACCCTTAATTCATAGATAGTTTCCCGGCCATGAGGTCCATGGTAGAGGAAATGTATAAGGACTTTAGGAAACATAAAGATGAGGACTCATCAGGCTCCAAGCAAGATAAAGAAGAAGAAGAGTCTCTCCTCCATGACCACTTAAAAAGAAAAGGGAAAGAAGAAAGCTTTCTCATGCCTCCTAATATCCTTGAACATAAAAAGAAGACATCTTTGATCAAATTAGATGTTAAATTTGATTTACCAATATATGATGGAGAGTTGAATGCAGAGAAGCTGGATAATTGGATCAGACAAATTGATGTTTATTGCAGAGTGCAGAGTATCAATTCAGACAAGAGTAAGATTCAGCTAGCCAACCTACACCTCAGAGGCACTGCCTTGGTATGGTGGGAAGGCAGGACACAAGTTGACATGAAGAAACATGGTAAGATTATTTCTATTTGGAGTGAGTTTGTTTACACAATCAAAAAGCAGTTCTATCCACTAGGTTACATGCAGCAAGCCATGATGAGCTGGCAAACTCTTTGCCAATTGAAAGGGAAAAGTGTACAGGGTTACACCCAAGAATTTAGGAAGAGAGCTTTGATTCTAAGAATTTCATTAGACTCACCCGAGACTTTGTTGAAGTACATAGGTGGTCTACACAACTACATGAGGCACACCATTCTCATGTTTAATTCCACTAGTATAGATGAGGTATCTGTTCAAGCAATGCATCTAGAAGCTAGAGGAAAGAATGAGAACCTAGAAGTTGGGGGATCATCCAAGCCCATTGCAAGCAAGAATAAGGAGAAAAGAAAATAGAAATGGAAAGAGAGGAAGGCCAACACTGCAAGTCTTCATGCACTCACTGTAAAGA
>APFE030709598.1:112671-145393 GCA_000404065.3 Pinus taeda
TAAATCACATGAAAGAGACCTTTGTCGACGCGTTTCGAACCAACTAGTGTGGTTCATCGTCAGGACAAGTTGAAGAAACAGATCTAGCCAAGCAAGTTAAATAGACTGAGCAGAGACTCTAACGGCTAGATAACGGTTATTTTTGACCCTAGGACCCAGTCCAACTTATATTAACAAATTTAATATTTTTATAATGGTGATAATCTAGAAATTAGCAAAATTAGGTACAATAACTTGATCTTACGTAATTTATTACTTAAATAACATTAGGTTATTAATCAATTAATATTAATGGTTATAATAAGTTAGTTATTAATTTTACCATAATATCAACAAATAATAATAGTCTATTTCTAGAAAATGGTTATAATAAATTAGTTATTAGTATTATCATAATATCAAAAAATTAGTAATATAATAATCTAGTTCTAGAAAATAGGTTATTAATGAAATGTTTCAAATGGTTAAAATAAATTTATTATTAGATTTCTAGAAATTTGTAAGATTAGGTATCATAACTAGATTTATTAATTAAATAACCTTAGGTTATTAATCAATTAATATTAATGGTTATTAGTTATTGGTATTACTAAAATATTAAAAAATTTTAATATAATAATCTAAGAATTAGTTATAAAGAATAGTAAAAAATTCCTAGTAATGGTTATAGTAAATTTATTATTTGTTTGAGAAATTTTCTTTTTAAAAATAATTTCGGTTACATGGATTAATTATATATTCATGTTCCAAAAAATAAATAATTTCAAAGGTAAAAGGTATTTAATTGTAGAGTTAATAACTAAATATTTACAAGAATTATTTATTAAAGGCATGCTCATTTATGTAAAACTTTACTACTTACTATTAATGTACTATTAAATCATTTTTCTGCTTATAAAATTATTATATTTATCACTTCTTAATACTATTCAAAAGAGTTTAGAATTGAAATGGCATGATTTATAATAAATATATATATGTTATTTTAAAAGACTAGAAAGGCTATACTTTTTACTGCTAGATTAAGGAGCTGAAAATAACTTACTCAAAGGAAGAAATCATAAATAGAAACAAAATGACAATAATATGAATATAAGTATACATCTTAATATAGATACTCCAATAATAATGACGCTAAGAGTAAACTCAATAACAACAAACCATGAAAAGGACCGCCATCAAAAACCGGAGAAATTCAAAAAGGATTGATGAACTAAGATAAGAGAACTCGAAAAGAAAAAACTGACCGACCTAGAAGAAAGCATCCTAAGACGACAGAGCGGGGATCCAACTTCTGCTGACCTTCCACCCATCATCTCTGTTGAGATTGTTAGGTCTTCGCTCAATTTCAATAGCTTCCCTTAACTTGCGATGATGGAACCGATCCACCCTGGCAATGACTTTGGCCTCCTCTATGCAGACATGATGCTTAGTCTTGTCTACATGCTCTGCTAGGGCTGAGGATTTAGTTCTTCCATGCCTCAGGTCGGCTGCATGCTTGCAAATTCTCTGCTGGATGGAGCGCCCTGTTTCCCCTATATAGGGCGTCCCACAGGAGCAAGGAATTAGATAGACCCCCTTCATATCCTTGGGGTTAACAGGATCCTTTACCGACCGCAGGGAATTACGGATGGTTTTAAGGGGCCTAAAGGTGGAGGGAATATCAAACTTTTTAAGGATTCACGCAATTCTGTCAGTGGTCCCTTGGATATAGGGGAGATGGACACCTAAATGGCGTTCCTTAGGCTCTTTCTTAATCAACGCATTTTTAGAGGCCTGGAATAAATGATTATATAAATAATAATAAGATGAATTTATAATAAATAACTAAGAATAAATATAAATATGAATAATACTTTAATAATAAAAATAATAATAAGACAAATAATAATATAACATTAATTAATTAATCTAACAATAAGAGTAAATATTAATATTAATATAATAATAAATTATAAAATAAATAAAAATTATATATAATAATATAAATAAAGATTAATTAACTATATAAAAATAATTAATAATAATAACATAAAAACACTAATATTGATATAGGAATAATTAGAATAATATATAAAAATAGGTAATAATATAATAAGGATTGTGAACATAAAAATTGATTATAATAATTTAAATATAATAATTAATATAATATAACTTTGGTTAATTAATAATTAATATAATAAATAACAATGAAAGTTGATGTTTAAATAATAATAAATCTATTAAAATTATAATTAACAATCAGTAAGTCGGCCATTCTGTCTGTACATCTAACCTCTTTCATATTTATACCAAACCCTTTTCCTTCTTTTCTCCGTACAATAGTCCTGATGATGAGTCTGGGTTTAGACTCGAAACATCGACATATAAAAATGGGCACTGTGGAAAATCCGAACTCCTCTCAGAAACCACACCACAGTAATCTGAAATCCAGAAAAAGTTTGTTACTCATCCCATTGTATAAATAGGAGTATAATCTCCTCCATTTGTAATCTGGAAATTTCTGTAATCTTAGAATTTTAGAGATTTTGAAATAAAGGATCATACTTCAATTTTGCTTCTACATATGAGTGTCCATTGAAGTGGTGTGCTGGTGGAGTTATGGAGGGCCCCCATGGCCTCACTTGCACGCTTATTTTTTATAATTTACTTTATGTTTTTGTTTGATTTCAGATTTCAAGTTTTATTAAATGTTCTAATATTGGAAGAGTCTTATTTGAAGGTGTTCTTGTAAGAGAACTGTAAGATCTCATACAATTATTAGATCTAGGTTTATTTCATTTCAGATTTTAACTTCTTATTAGATGTTCTAATGTTGGAAGAGATCTTGTAGAATATGTTCTTGTAAGAGAATCATAGATCTCGAACAATTGTTAGATCTAGGCTTGATTAGTCATTGAAAGAGATCTTAATGAATATGTTCCTGTAAAGGGACTTTAAGGTCTTGCACAAATTAGGAATCTTTCTAGATCTATATGTTTTAGATAAGCACTTCTAAGTTTACCTTCCCGGGTTGACATTAAATTAAACTCTAATTTGCATCCGCATTTTAGACCACACATCTCTCCAGAGACCACTAGATTTTCTGCTCCACTTTCAGGAACTACAGCACTGTTGCACCCATCAACAACAATGCTACCTTGCAGCTTGTACAGAGTTCCAGTCCAAACTCCCTACATCAACACCAGTGTTCCCCAAACCATCTTGCAGGTATCCTTCTCGAACATTGATTTTACACCTGCATCATCTAACTTGCTTACAGAAATCATATTCTTGGCCAATGCAGGAATATGTAGAACACCTGGAAGTGTTCTAACCCTTCCACCTTGCAACTTAAACTCTATTTTTCCACGACCAACGATTCTAGCCTTCCTATCATTCCCTAAGAATACATCACCACCATCGTATTTCTCATACTCGCAAAACCACCCTCTATGAGTGAAGTGAAAGGATGCACGTGATTCAATCAACCATGCCTCATGATCTACATGCGTACTTGAAGAAGCCAAGTACACATCCCCACCTTCATTTGAGGTGGATTTCACCTCTGTAGAAGGAGCATCATCAGATCCTGTTCCTTTATCAGGAGCTTTAGATTTACAGTCCCTTTTGTAGTGCCCTTCCTTTCTACATTTCCAGCACACCACCTTTATAGGTTTTCTTGGAGATTTAGATCTCTCTCTAGATTTAGGTTTCCCACTCAATGACTTATTTTTGTTTCTGTTTTGGGACCGTCCTCATACAGACAAGGCATCACCATTCTGGCTCTCCATATTTTTCCATCTCATCTCCTCCGTTAGCAAGGATGAAACTATTTCATCAAAATGCAAGGTAGTTGCATTGCTACCTATTGCAATAACCAGACTATCCCACAAATCTGGTAGAGAACACAACAAACTAATGCACTTATCTTCATCTGAAATTTTAATATCAACATATGCTAACTGACTTACCACAGTATTAAATGCATTCAGATGCTCTGTCACTGAGTCTCCATCTTTCATCCTCAGGTTATACAGCATTTTCCACAGGAACAGTTTATTCACCAGAGACTGAGATTGGTACAAAGTCCCTAACTTGTCCCACAAAGCCTTCGTCATAGCTTCCCCTGATACATTTAACAATACTGAATCTGAGACACATAATCATATTGTGCTCTTTGCCTTCTGATCCAACTTCTTCCATTCTTCATCGGACACTCCCATTGCTTTAGTACTCGGATCTACCGCAATCCACTGATCTTTATCCACCAACAGATCCTCCATCTTGAGTTTCCATAACTCAAAACTCTGACCATTAAATTTCTTGATCTCTATCTTTCCACTGCAAGCCATCTTCTTTCACCACCAGAATCGATCTCACAGATCTCCCATTGAACAGGGTATACCACAGGCCTGAGCGAAACCCCTCAGCAACAAAGGTGTCCCCTTAAAGCCAAAACAACTATGATACCAAATGTAGGTTTTAACCCCATATAGAAATTACCTGCATACGAATTCTAAAACACATAAAATAAACAATGCAAGAGCATAAGTTACACATAAAACACATATACATAGAGATTTCCCCTGGATCCCAAAACCAGGACTACCAACTTGATTTTTCATTATATTCCTTTCAATGTTACAATACATACTTATACATGCTGAAGCATCCAATACCATGGACCAAAAGCCATCGCATCCAAAACCATGGACCGAAAACCATAGGTAGGTTTTCCCAACCTAATATAGTGTCCCAAAAAAATTTTCCCAGTGCACTGGCCTGGACCACGTAGAGGGGGGCAACCCGCCCCCCTCAAACCCCCTGTGACCCCCCTGCTGCATAATCAGTGCAATGAACGAGGGGCTCCACCCCCCCTCTAGTCGTGGAAAGAATATAACACAACCCAACATGGAATACTATATTTGTTATGGATCTCCCTTTTCAAATCTCGAACCTCCATGAGGATCGACCTTCTAGATGGGGTTTGAGAAAAAAATTGAAAAGTTTCATCTATAATAGGTGATTTCTCACTATTCTCTAATGGGTACTCATTGGTGGAAAAATATGCCCCTATCCCAAGTTTCATAGAGCTTGGGGGACCCTCCTTGTCATCTTCATCAAATTCTTCCAAGCACCAAGGAAGAAAACCCAGGTGTGGTCTTGTACAAAGGAGAGTTTCCATATCTGTAGAAAGGTTGGGAGGATATGCTAGATAGTCTATATCCCTTAGAAAAACCATGTCCCACCAGTTTATATTCACTATTTTATATTGGAGGGCATGACTGTACAAATCCTCAAAGGACATGACTGCATAAATCTGTTTATATTCACCAGTTTATGCCTAAGGGGTCCCTTTCCTAGGCCTTGCCACATCCTCGTTTTCCTCTGCATACTTTTTTCTCTATAAGCGGTTGATACCACATCTTCCATGAAACTCGAAAACATCATTGAAGGAAATCTTGTGGATATTCTTTGGGAGTTACAAAGGACTAATCTAATTTGAGTCATTACATATCAGATCACTACAGAAGAGAGTGCACTGAAAGAAAAGGGCGTGGGGAGGAAATATGATGCCCTAAGATTTTATGCCAAGAACCCTATCCATCTATCCCACTCCACTTGATTCCCCCAACTTAATGAAGGATGCTATTGTTTATTAACATATTATAAATATAATTATTGTTATAAATATTATGAAAATAAGGTCTAATTTGTTTTTCAGGTTGTGTAATCCAAAAGAAAACTTGTATCGCATATTTTTTTAGAGTCACAAACTTTACAAATGGTATCTCTCTAAAAGTGTTACAAATATTTTGTACCTCTCAATTTTACTGTAAATTTCATGTGAGCTTTTTCTTATTTTTTATGCTATTTGTTTTTTAATCCCTTTTTCTTTCTAATTTACTATTTTTATTATAAATTTAAAATATCTCATATAGATATATATATATATATATATATATATATATATATATATAATATATATATATATTATATATATATATATATAATAGTCATTGAAAATATTCGTATTTTCTATTTTAGAACAAATTTGAAAGTACATTTCAAAGGAAGATAACATCACAACCCAAAATGAATCTACATGCGTCTTTTGAACAATTTATCTAACATATCATGTTATATGGAGGACATGTTCCTATATATTCTAAGTACATTTATCATAGTAGATTACATTATAAATCATTGACCAAAAGTACCATGTTTAAGATATCTGACATTAATTGTAGAACAAGTTTGATGAGAGAAATTATTGTCCATGTACTACTCAAGAATGTTATTGTGTGGCTAGAGAAGTATACCCTCCATAGAGACGGAGTCTACTATAGCATTATGTTATCTATAAATATGAGTTAAAGAGATATATTGAAATAGGCATAAAACCTCCTTTAACACATGAGAAATGCATGTTAATTCCAAATTTTTAATCTTTGACATGTTTTGTATATAGAAAATGGCCAACTTAAAGTCCCCAAATACATGTAATCTGTTATGCGACCAACTCAAAAATAGGTAGATCAACGACTTAAAAATTATCCTTTTTAAGGGGCAAACCTCCTTTATAGTACATTTAATGAACAATTCTTGGATGATAAAAATGGCAAAACCTCCTTTGTATATAGCATTCTAAGGGGTCACAACATAATCGTAGCCTACATAAAAATAATAATGTAAGGGCACAACAATAATAATAAAGGGGGTACACTAGTATTGTAGGGACCTAACATGCCCCTCTCCTTCAAAAAAGTGTTTTCCTCAACGCTTGAGTAGTTATGGATGATTCTGTATAAAATTATCATCCTCCCATCTGGAATCTTCAGCAACTAAGTTCTTCCACTTAACAAGATACTCTGAAATTGATCAATTGCATAACTTTCAGGTTCTTGTTTCCCTGACTGCTTCAGGCTCAAATAGGATTTTTCCTTCTTTGTCAAGTTTTGAAACCACTGTTTGAACTGGAAGCTTGTCACTGATAACCTTCGTTAAGAATGAAACATGGAAAAATAGGTGTACTCGGGAATATGTAGGTAGCTCCAATTTGTATCCCGTAGTACCAATATTCTGAAACACCTTGTAAGGCCTGTAGTACTTGGGTGATAATTCAATATCCTTCTTAGTTTTCTTGAGAGACATCAGTTTGTATGGTTGTATTCGTAAAAATACCCAGTCACCTACATCAAAACTTATTTCACTTCGATGTTGATATGCCTGTTGTTTCATTCGATTATGCACCAAATTGAGGTTATCCTTTAAGAGATGGAGAACTTGTTGTTGATGCTCGATGTGATCTTTCACTGCTTGAACCTTATAATTTTATCTTAAAGATGATGTGATGGATGGTGGACGATATCCATAAATTGCCATAAATGGGGTCATTTTTGCTGTAGTATGAAAGGAAGTGTTATACCACCATTCAGCTAGAGGCAACCACTTGACCCATTGTGTTTGTTTATCAGATACAAAGCAATGAAGATATCCTTCCAAACATTTTTTCATTATCTCAGTTTTCCCATCAAATTGAGGATGATAATATGAGCTATGAGCTAATTGAGTACCAAGACAAGAAAATAATTCCATGTAGAAATTTCCAATGAAAATGGGATCTTTGTCACTTACTGCAATCTTTGGATTTCCATGAAGCTTTTGAATTGTTTCCATAAATGCAGTAGAAATTGTAATAGATTTAAAAGGATGAGATGATACACAAAAGTGTGCGTACTTGGTAAGTCTATCAACTACCACCATGATGAAACTTTTTCCTTCAGAATTGGGTAAACCTATGATAAAATCCATTGGGACCTCCTCCCAACAGTGACTTGGAATGGCTAAAGGTTGTAACATGCATGGGGTCTTAATTGTCTCAACTTTATTTTGTTGGAAAACCAAAAACTCTACCACAAACTTCTTAATACCATATTTAAGGCCTTCCCAAAAAAAATACTTCTTGACCCTATGATAAGTTTTTAAAATCTTGAGTTCCCTCCTAAGGGAGAGTTGTGCAATTCCAAAAGCATCATTTGTTTGAGTTAGGAATTCTTACAAATATATAAGCGATCTTTTTACCACAATGAATCATTTTTCTAGCTAATTGTATCAAATGTAGTAGGATCTTGCTATAACTTTTGAATGAGTGACCACACCTCTTCATGATTCTTCTATTCATCCCTTGCTTTGGTTATCCACTCAGGTTGGATAATAGAAATGGAACAAATCAATGATTCCACATCCTCATCCTTTCTTGAGAGTGCATATGCAACAAGATTTTTGTTCCCTTTTTTGTATATTATTTCAATGTCATAACCAAACTTCTTTGTCACCCATTTTTGCTTCTCTTCTGAAGACAATATTTTTTCCAAAAAGTATTTAAGACTATCATGATCTATTTTACCTTGAAGTGTATTCCCATTAGGTAAGGTCGCCATTGCTTTAGTGCATGTAGTATTGCCAACATTTCCTTCTCATAAATAGGTTTTTTTAAATACTTTCCTTTGATTGGACGACTTTCAAAAGAAATGGGTCTTCCTTCTTGCATTAAAACAACACCAATTCCATTTCCTCAAGCATCACATTCCACAATAAAAAAAATTGTGAAGTCTGGTGTAGCTAAGACCGATGCTTCACACATTTCCTCTTTAAGATGTTCAAATTCCTTCATTGCTTATGGAGTCCAAGAAAATGCATCTTTCTTTAGTAATGATGTTAGATGTGCCACAACTCTCCCATAATTCTTAACAAACTTGCAATAATACCCTGTCAACTCGAGAAATCCTTGAAGATACTATATGGTTGTGGGGATTTTCCATTCTTTAATGGATTTAATTTTGTTAGGGTCTACCTTAACACCCTCATGAGATACAATATGACCCAAAAATTCCACCTCCTGTACTCCAAAGAAAAATTTGGAGGTTTTTTCATATAATTGTTTCTCCTCCAATAGTTTGAGCACCCTGTCAACACATTGAACATGATCTTCCAAGACTTGTTGTAAATTAGTAAATCATCAAAAAATACTAACACAAATTTTCTAAGGGTGGGTTTGAAAATGGAATTCATCAAACCTTCAAATGTGGAAGGTGCATTAGTAAGACCAAAATGCATGACCAAAAACTCATAATGACCCTCATGAGTTCTAAATTTTGGTTCCGGAATGTCTTCAGTCTTCATTCTAATTTGATGATATCCTGAATGAGGATCTAGCTTGGTGAAGTAAATTTCTCCATGTAATTCATCCAACAATTCATCAATGATACGAATTGGAAATTTATCTTTAATAGTTAGCTTTTTGATCTCCCTATAATCTTGACACATATGCCATGATCCATCCTTCTTGTGCACCAATACTACTAGATCAAAGAAAGAACTTTGACTCAATTGAATTATACCAGCCTCTAGCATTTCTGCAACCATACATTCAATTTCACTCATTTGGGCATAAGGATATTTGTAAGGTCTGATGTTTGGAGAAACACTTCTTGAAATCAAGTGAATCACATGATCATGATCACAAATAGGTGGGAGGACTTCGGGAGTCTCAAACACCTTTGAATGATTGTCTAATACATTTTTGAGATCTTTAGAAATAGATGATTTAGATGTTTGAACCCCTAGTGATCATAATTGTGCAATTACGCCCCATTGTTATTTCTTCATAATATTTTCCATGCAATTAGATCTGATTATATTTCTTGGTTTCCCTGTGATACCCCTTAATTAAACTTCCTTTCCTTCCCAAAAAAAAATTCAACAAAAGTTCTTGAAATTTGAAATTTGTCATCCCTAAAGATTGTAACCATTGGACTCCTAGTAGAACATTAGTACCACACATTGGAATGGAAAAAATTGGACTATTCAATACATATTCCCCCATGGTTAGCTTGATGTTATGGCACTTTCCAGAGAAATTTATTGTTCCTCCACTTTCAACCATCACTTCACAGTCTGGTGTGTGATAAAGGAAGGAATTCAATTGCTTGGCTATCTTACATAAAATTATGGGTACTACCTGAATCAATAAGCACTATGACCTTTTTATTTTTGATATATCCTTCTATCTTAAGAGTTTGAGGAGTGGTAGTTCCTGCTAATGCATTACAAGATATGGTCGGATTCATTTCTCCTTTCTCCAGTGTTGGTTGCTAGTGTATATCCTCCTCTCTTGATGTTTCTTGTTCATTTTATTTCTCCTCTTCACAATCTATGTAGAATAATTTCTTCTCAAAACACGTATGACCTTTACTGTATTTTCTATCACATCTGTAACAAATCCCTTTTGCTATTTTTTCCTCCAATTGTTTTGGCATCAATCTTGTAGGTTGTGGAAGACTAGGAGAAACAACACTTCCATCTTTATAGTTTTGAGCATTAGACTTCCTTGTTGCCATAATTTTGTTTTCAACTTTCCTTGCCACCCCAAATGCCTTCTCCAATAAATAAGGTTCCCAAAGGTGAACCTCATGTTGGATGTTATATTTTAGATTCCCTATGAAGATATCAATCCTATGCTCCTCTGGAATGTTGGTTACCCTAATATTCAATTTTTGGAAGTCTTCAATGTGCTCCGCCATTGAACCCTTTTGTTTGAGATTTATTAATTGGCTAAAATAGGTGTTTCTCTTTGTATAATGTGCTATCATTTCCTCCAAAAACATTTACTAGGTGACAAGTGGTTTATGAGAAAAAATTCATCTACACCATACAAACTGATTGGGTTCTATATATAAAGATGCAATACGTTCCTTTTGTGAGGGTTTCACATCGTGTAGATAAAAATATTGCTCCATCTGTAGATCCATGTTACTAGATCCTTGCCATCAAACTTTCTCATATCTATCTTTGGAATGTGGTGGTTCTTAAAACCCACATTGGAGTCTTTAAAATCATAATTCATATTCCTTTTTTCCTCGTAATGATTTTCATGGATTACCTTGTCACTGCCGAGAAGCCTTACTTGCAACAACTTTGTCAAACCTTCATTCAAACCTTCCATGTCTGATTTCAAACCATCCATATTAGCTTCCATGCCATCCTTCAAAGGAAGCTAAGATGGGGGTTACTTGGGCACAACAATAACAATAAAGGGAATACACTGGTATTATAGGGAACTAACATAATCTACATACATTTATTGTCTTTACAAGTTTTGAAAGGGAATATAAGGTTTTGAAATCATATATATTGTTTGATCCAACCCTATGTTAACCTTTCCATGAAAAATTATGGTGGAAGGATATAAAGAAAACCCAATTCCAGAAACACATCCCTTATCTTGGTAGGCCTATCTAAATAGCCCCATTGACAGTGTGATTATATGAATCAGTTGCATTAATGCACTGAAGTGACATAGATCAAATATTTATTTTATTAATAAAGGATAAATTTCAAATAACCACTAGGAAGGATAAGATGGACTTTTATTTGAATATTATTCCATTGTTCACAATCCATTACCCCAAGCCACCACCAATGAAATCTCCCTAAACCCTTTAAGAGAAGGGTTCTCAAAGAAAGTAGAAAACCATTAGTTGATCCTATATTCCATTATTGTTAATAGGAAGTGCCACTTGATCACACACCTACATGGTGAATTGCAAATTAACAAATAAATGACAACAATCTTGATTTTCTTCATAATATAAAACACACATACTTGAGTCCCAAGGAGGATCCATCATTAGGACAATATAGAGAACAAATATCATTCCATGTATCCCCTATGTATAGGGAAATAATGTTATATTTCAAACTTTTGTTGTTTTATTTTGTAGAGAGATAGTTCGTATTTTCCATAGTAGCATGTGAATTTTGTCGAAATTTCGAATCCCAAAGAGGATCTTGATGATGGATCCTCTTTGGGATTGGAAATGTTGACAAAATTCACATGTTACTATGGAAAATATGAACTCTCTCTCTACAAAACAAAACCACAAAAGTTTGAAATCTAACACTATTTCCCTATATGTAGGGGATATGTGGAATGATATTTGTTCTCTACATTGTCCTCGTGATGGATCCTCTTTGGGATTCAAAATGTCGACAAAATTCACATGATACTATGGAAATTCCAAACTCTCTCTCTACAAAAGAGAACCACAGAAGTTTGAAACCTAACACATACTTTGACTTGAGAAACCCCTTATTTGTAACATTTTTTTCCTCTACATAGGGAAAAGGAGATATTTCCCCACAAATCCCACCTTGAGATCTTCCAAATATTTTGTGAAGAACTCAAGCAAGTTCCCTAGTTACAGTGCAAAAAACATCCATATAATTAGCATGAGAAGGTAGCTAGATCGTCATACCTTAGTACCCTTACAGGTTGGTGTATATTGCAACCCCCTTTTAGCTGCTAGAAATCCTTCTCCTACATGGAGACCCACTCCAACTCCTCAATTTGAACCTTTACACACATGCAAAAACAAACAAAACAAGATTTCCTCCGCATAAGAAAAGTTAGCATGCACTATAAAGTAATACAACAATCAGAATATATTATCACATTTATAAAAATAAAATGGAGAAGGAAATTACTATGTTGTTGATAAAAACAAATGGCACATAAAGAATATTATACCTTGATTGACATTTGTTCTCTCCTCTTCCCTTGGTTTACAAACAAATTAGGCTCATTTGAGATGTAAGAGAAGAGTGTTATAGTGATATTTTACCAGTATTATTGGGCTCTATCTCTCTCATTACTCTCTTCCACCCTTGATAGGGTCTCACTAAATAGGCCTTTCATAGATCTAGGCGGAAGTAGCTAGACACCCAGGAACTAGAGAAGTAAGGAAACTTCTAGAATTATTGACCCTTAGTCAAATCAAGATAAATTAATTCAAGATGATCTCCTTCAGAAGGATCTCTTATAGGCCTTTGACCTCCATCACTCCTAAGAAGAAGGAAAGTTGCATACTAGGTGAAAAAATGCACACTTGCATGAGTGATGGGATGCTAATTCATCTCAAACAAGGAGGAGAAGGGGTATGTTCAAGTCAACAATTGAAGGAATTTGATATGAGCTTCCTCTCATTGAATGAAGTGGTAAATAGGATTTTAATATATGCCCCATAATGCATGAGGTTAGAAGAGAAATTGATGGCCAAAATGCATTACAAAAGCATATATAAAAATTTAATGATGGAATCTAGATTAATGGACCATATCGAAGCCACACTGACAACCAATCCTTAATCGTATTAATATCATCCATGAGGTGGGAATACCCATGATTAACACAAAGAATAATTAAACATGGTTTCCGAAATATACACTAGAAATCGACCATGACATTAAATGCAAATACATGGCCATGCAAAGTACATAGTGGATATATGAAAAACAAAATCATAGCCACTAACAAATAAAATGTGGATCTATGTCGTAGTATACATAAATAGGAATATAGAGACATTGACGAGTGGTGCCTAGAGTATTCCTTAAAGTATATGAGATGGTACAAACTACATGCATCTTGGTATGGGTGCCATATAAGAGTGATATGTCCATAAACCCAAGGTATTCTACTCGACCCTGATGGTATGAATATACAACATGAAAATAAATGAGGTGATGTTGAGCAAATTAAAAACCTTTTTTTTACCATTCATTTCACTATACCATTAACAAACATAAGGGAACACACCAATGATTAAAAAGGAACTTAAGGTACATAGAAAAAACCAAAGTGTGTGAATAAATGTGTTGACATCGAGAAATATTTGATTCAACTGATCATGATTCAATGAGGTAAACCCACCATTGGTCACAAGGAAGCCTCCCACTAAGGACTGCAAGCTCCAAGGTACTACTAGTTCTGAGACCTACCTCCTAGATAATAAATTGAAGTCGACACGATAAAATATGTTAGAGGAGGGCCTTAATCTATCCCCCATCAATCGACACAAAAAAAATATGAAGAGATGATATGAATGGATGAAGTCACTAAATACAACTAACACAAGAGTGGATGAAACAAAAAGCCAACAAGGACTATAGATGTTTGATTGAAGTTCGTGAGAATTCCTTTAAGCATATAGTGGAATGACACAAAAGTGACTTGAATCATTAACTAATAAGCACTACGTGATATCATGCAACAAAGTAGAATGCACTGAAGCATGCTCTATAGTGACTAGAAGAGTAACTAGATGGAGGAGTAAAAAGACTCAAATGTATGGCATGGATCCTAGGCAAGCTAAATCCCATATGTAAGATACTAACTCAAAAAGCTGCCATGTTCAAGGGTGATGTGGCTGATGCTTCAATTTGGAATGTTAAATTAGCAAGATGCGCCCCCCGACGCTCTTTTTATTAATTGGTATCACCTTAATAGTTTAGGAAACATGAATGAGAAGACAAGTAAGATTGAGAGTGTCTTTTTCTTTCATCTTTAATGAGCTAAAAAAAGAGATAACATGATACTCGATAGGGTTCCTTCTTCATGGTTTAATTAGCTTGAAGAAGAGATAATAGTATGATTGGTATATAATTTCTTTTTCCATTAGGTTTTAATGAGCTTGAAAAAGACATAAAATGATGTTCAGTACCCTTCATTATTTAACAAGCATGATAAGAATACAAAACAAGGTCATTATGGGGAAATGAGTGGTACAAAGGGTAATAACTTGTTCTACTAAAAATAACAAAACTTCCCTAAGAAAAGTGAACTAGGGAGGCTGGAAAAAGAAACCCATTTATTGTAGTGGTCTCTTGAGGAAGGGTAAGAACACCAAGTGAAAGTTAGGAATAGGGATGAGGAAATTGTGATTACAACAACATGACACGAAGCAAAGGAATACTAGTATGCATAAGTGAATAGGTCAATGCATCTTAGCAATCACAAAATGATTCATTGGAATGCTCTCTAAGTATAGCAAAAATATGATAGAAAAGAGAAAATGAGGCTTAGATTCATAGTCATGGGAGCTAAAAAGGAGGGATTGTAGGTCTATTAAAATATGCAACATGGAAAAGAGGTGCTAAATTAGGGCATCCATGTGAAGGAAGTATCTATTGTGCAAGTTATGATGTGAAAATAAGGAAATGTTACTATCAAAACCTAACAGGATTGGACCTAAGGCACAATGAATATGGAAATCATGGTCAATAATGAACTGAATATAGCAAGGAAATACCTACCACTACATGCCAAATTCAAGAAAATGTGCCTCGAGTCTAGTGTATGTCACAATGAAAAAAACGACCCATCCTATAAAAACCATCCAGAAAGACTAGAACCAAAGTTAAATCATATAATTAAAGAAATAAAACATGGATCAAGTTAAAAAAGGACTATATATTTTTTTTTAGTTCTATAATTTTTAGGTATTTTTGGCATATATGTTATACTATCTATGTCTAGTTTGGCTCTTACTTATGAATTTGAATAATGTGATTCAAAATCCATGTTTTGTGGACATGCATACTTGTATAGATGTTAAATTATTATGAAAAATGTCAACATGAATATAAGAATAACACATGTAACCTCTTGGTCTCACCATGGGTGTGCCAATAGTATGTGACTTGAAAATAAAAGCCAATAAAAAAACATGTTAAGCATCAAACTGAAACAACCCACACTAAAATATAAAAAATGTTCACATCACACATTAAACCAAAACTAAAATGCATATGTATAAGGCAAAACATATTATAATAGGTTGTGTAATATAGTTCCCACTTCTGAGAACAAGCTAAGGACCCATATTGATGTGTATGAATTCATGGTCCATTCTTGGCATCATATGGAACAACATGTTCGAGTCACACTACATAGATTTGAATTGCCATATTCCTAAATGTTGATGATTCTAAGGAAATCCTGAAAACATATCATTAATAGGAACTACCTAAGGATATAAAGAATGAGTGATCTCATGAGCTATTACAACTCCTTGACAATGAATATCAATAAATAATGGAGGTACAATAGAATCATCAATGGGGGAGTCTGTATTGGACTATTCAGTGGCAAGTTTGGTATTAAAAATCCAAGACTTGACTTGGTCCAAGGGTGGAACTTCATTCCATGACCTAGGAAATTCTCCTGGGCCCAATCAAAGATTATATTTTCCAAGATCCACCATGTATAGATCAAGGAGAATAGATACATTGTGAGGCATATCGTCCACTTGATTATGACTTGGATCCATGAACTCCAAGGTGTCTTTTATCAAGGGAAATTATCATTGAGGGAGTCATGCAAAATAAGTGAAGGGAAGACATGTGTGGGGAAAGAATCCTGATCATATTCTATATTGGGATGGATTTTCTAATTATTGTGCTAGGAAATGTTCCTGAGAGAAGGAGTTGTTACCCTATGGATCTATCCCTCTGATCTGCTAGACAATGTGTGTGATCTAGTGAGTTCCTAAACATAGATACTAATACATGCAAAAAATTCTATATTCTAAGGGAATGAGCATGCACTTGATCCCTCAAAAGCTAATGGAGTAGATTTCAAAACAGTTTCAAAGATCCTACTCCTAACCAAAGATCTTGTTCCTTCCATTCCCTAGATCTAAACGTTTGCACACATTCACCACCAAACAGGATGAAAGTTCCTCCTCCACAGAGAAGGAATTACCACACACAATGAAAAGCACAATATATATGTAGATAATCATCAATAACATACATAATAAAGTAAATCACAAATTTCATTAATCTGAAACATCATTACATCAAGTTTTTTGTTGCTCCACCTTAATCCTCAGTTTGGCCACTTCCTTTATCCAACAACATAGGGATAATCTCACTTAAGATGTAATTCTAACAACAAACTAGTAGCATGACTGAGCTCTCTCTATTATTATTCCCAGATCCACCCTTGAGAAGGCCTTATTACATAGCATTTTTGTATCCCTCAATAGAATATACTAGAACACTTACGATCTTGAGAAGTTAGGAAACTTCTACAATAATGGACCCCTACACAACTCATACACAAGCAGGTCAAGTTGATCTCCTTGGGAATGATGAACTGTAGAACCTTTTTATTAATTATTAAATAATTATTATTTCGTAATTATGAAATTGTGACAAAACAATATAATAATTCACTCAATTATGTAATTTCATCCCTACAACATCCAATAACTTCCTTATAACACCCATATAAGCAAAAGAAAGGGTGAAAGGGGATGCATTCTAGCCATCAATTGAGGTATGTTGAACTAGGGTATCTCTCACTACAGTGGAGTTGAAAATAGGGTTATAGAAAATTCCCCCTAATGCATGAGGTCGGACAATAAATTGACGGTTGAAATGCATTACAAAAAAATGTAGCTCAAAGTGCAAGGAAGGAGACACGATTAAAGGACTGAACGATATCAATGTTTATACCTAGGTCTCAAACATAATAAGATCATGTACGATTCACACATACGCATGATCGACATATTGAGAAACTAAACATGGCAGAAAACTATACATTGTGGATCCATGACATGAAATGTTAGGACATGGCCACGAGAGATACATAATGGATAAATGCAACAAACAAAAATATCATAGCCACCAGAAAATACAATGTGGATATATATCACAATATACATCAATTGGAATATGGACACATAAAATATTAGTGCCATAGAGTATTCCTCAAAGTACATCAAATAATACATAACTTCAATGCATCTTTGGAAGGGTGCCATGTAAGAGAGAGATATCCCTAGCCTAAGGTCTTCTACAAAAATTCAATGCTAATGAATATACAAAATGTGAATATATGAGCTAATTTCAAGCATGGTAGAAACCACCTGATTATTGGTCATTACAATATACCATTAACAGATGCGAGGGGACACACCAAGTATGAAATTGGACCCCAAGGTATCTAGCATGGTCCACTAAATGTGAATAAATGAGATTATGTAGAACACTTGTGGGCTCAACCAATAAAGAGTCAATTAGGTAAATCCATTATTCATCATGAGGAAACCTACCACTAAGGTCTACAAGCTCCGAGGTACTACTAGTTCCTAGATCAAGCTCTTAGATAGTGAGCTAAAGTTGGCAAGAGAAGATCCATAGAAGGATGGCCTTAATGTATCCCTCATTAATCGACATGAAACAAGCTGAGAGATGGGGTGAATGGATGAATTCATGAAGTATAAATAACACAAGGATGGTTGGAAAAAAATGTTTATCAAGGATTTTGTTAGTTTCAGTCAGTTTTTCTTGCCACCAGTGATCAAATGTTCTCTTTTAGAATGTCCATTAGGGTTTAAGGTCAAGTTTTTATCATTCACCAGGTCTTCCATTCAAAAACTTTGGTCGTTGGCTAATGTGTCTAGGTTGTCAATTACTCCTTTACAAATTGGCATGTTTTGGTCACTGTCATCATACATTCGAATGTGCCATCTCTGAAAAGCTTTGTGGTCATCTTAGTTCCATTATCTTGGTCTCCATCCTGCTCACTATCATCCATTAGGTCGTTAGGCTTTCAGTCATTGAATTTCTCATTCCATTCATAAATTTGGCATGTAAATGAGTAGTGGTAGGGTTTGACCAAAAATTTCTATTTCTAAGTGTAATTCACTTTAGAATGATGTAATAAGTAATGTTTCAAATATGCATGAAAAATTTCCAAGCTACATAGTTTATATCAAAAAGAAAAATGAAAATTATGGTGGGCTACCCTACCATTACAAAGTTGAGTTCTATGGCCTATAAAGACCATTTTTCTCTCATTCCTCTCATTCATCACATGGTAAATGGAACTCTCATCCATAATAACACATTTAATCACTCATTTCATTGCTAAAGAGATCGCATTCATCATCAACCACTTCCTCAACAGTTTTATGGCCAAAGACATTCCAAAAAATTGGTCTCAAGCTCCCTCGCTGTGTTTTCTATGGGAAACCCTCCTTTTCATGTTTTCAAGCCTACAAAACATATTCCTATACATTTTATCCTCCCTCACACTCAAACACACCCCTAAAACCCTCACACCCCCTCACTCTCAATCCTAAAACCTTCTATACCTAAAACCTAGCCCCATGCTGCATTTTTGGCAGCCTTCATAGCTGGGACTGTGTATAAATTCCCTAGCTCTATCCCTCACCCTTTTCACTTCCCTCCACTTCCCTAAGTTACCTAGAATCCCTTCCCATCTCATAAATTTTTCCTACACCCATTCCTACTCCCTAACCCATTCATCTTATTCCCTCATTCCCTTCCCCTGGTTTTCCCTCTAGGTTTTGCACTCACAAGTTTACTATGGAGAATAAAAGAAGCCATAAAACAAAGAAGGTAAAAAAAGGGAGACAAAGAACAAAAGGTCTCATGAGGAAAAAAGAGAAAGAGAGTGACCCATCTCCTCCTCTAGGTCAAAGGGGCATTGACAAATCATTAGCTACACATAGGGACAATTTTGCTTCAAAATACGTTTCTAACCAATGAAGAAGAATTTTACAAAAGTGAAAGAGGTTTTTGTTAACCACATACGAGGGAACAAAACCTCCTTCATTTTATTCACAATTGTTATTCTTTGGGAGAAATTCCCAAAATGAGTTGCTATGGGAGAGTTGCTCAATATTTTAGTGGCCAACTACAAACTTGGATTCTGAACAAATGAGAAAGTAGTTTTGCAAAATGGAGGAGGTGTGTGTTCCTACAACTCCAAGATACAAAAACCTCTCTCACATTTCACACAGGTATTAGGTATTGGGAGATAATATTTCTTCATTTTGGCCTATTTGTCTTACTTTTCAATGTTCTATTTTAGTCACCTTTTTTTAGAGCATATTATGGCCAATACAAGATGAATTGTGGCAAACATGAGGAGGTTATTGTTCAAAACATTCCAAAGAACAAAAAACTATCTCATATTTTCCTAATGAGTTATGGTTACAGTGATATAGTTCCACCTTTCAGCCCTATTTTCGTAGAAATTTGGCACTTTTTGGCACAATCACCCTACCAAAACCGTAGCATGGGTCATGCTGCACCTTTTCTAGAGAGCTCCAAATTGCAAAAACTTTACATGGCTAGTTAGATTTTGACCCCTACATCAAATTTGGACACCTAGAAGACCAATTCATCAACTTTTACAGGGTGAAATGGCCAAAATCCACCTAAGAAACACCTTTCTACCCTGTTTTTGGAGGCCAGGCTATGCTTTTTGACCAATATTGGGAAAATTGATTTTTGAGGGGCTATACTTGATCATTTTCAGTTTTTGAGGAGTCCATTGTGTAGCAGACAAAAAGAACTTGCCAACGAGATATCATGAGCTCAATTTGGAGATCAAGAAGGCCTACAAAAGTAGCCTTCAAGTTCACACTTCTCTTTTTGCAGCCCACACTACACTTTTCATAGAATTCGTTGCACTTTTTCAAGGAGGCTAGTTTCTTTAGTAATTCGACCTAGTTTGAATTTTTCACTTATGTAAATGATGTAATTGAGTAATACTAGTGTAAATATGATGTAATAGTGGGTAATTAGTCTTTTTATTTGGTTTTGACATAAATTTGGCCTCATTTATGAGAGTGGTTGGAGTCAAAGTTAATTGAAGAAGTTGTTTTTAACGTCCCTAGACAGTAGGGTTTCATTAGAACACCTCATGGAGCAGTTCCTAGAGTCATGGATTCAACCCTTGAGAGTGGGGAGATGTTTTTTTGGTCTTTATGTATCAGTTTCTCAGTCATAGAATGGGTTGGACATTAGAGGAGAGAACTATTCTAACTTGTACTTGGATATTTTCTGGAAATCAAAGGATACAATTTGTAGCTGTTATCTAGGAATTCATGTGCAATAAGTTTGTGAAGTTTTTTTTTCTCTGTAATAACTTTATATGAAAGATATTCATCTTCTCTTTCCATTTATCAACTCTTCAATGGTTTTCCTTACATTTTATAAAAAAAAATCTTTGCATAAAGCTCTCTTTTGATGGAAAAATCATTATGTGTTACTTTCTTTCTTGCTTCATGAATTCATGTTTCATGCTCATTAAGACCTTTAGTTTATTTTGAACACTACACTACACCAACAAACCCTAAGATCCATCACAAAATTATTGCTACCTTGCTCCTTTATATCTTTTTTGTCGTAACCCTTTGATCTTGTTGACCTAGCTACCTGGTTTTTCTCACTTATCCAGCAACAAAACCCTAAATTTTCCAAAACCTACCTGAGCCTAGCCATCTAGCCTATATCCTTTACATTCCAGTCATCTCTTGGTTGTGATTTCATAGAGAGATCTCTCTCTGGTTTGGTAGGGCTAGCTACCAAACTAAAAGCTTGGTCTGTGGTTACCTCCATCGATCTACTTATCAACTTGGGACATTGTGGAGGATAACAGATTGTATATGGTTGCCTGAGGTTGAGGCTTCCCTTAAACATGTAATGTCATGACACAAGAGTGACTTGGAAAAATTGAATAATAAGCACCAAATGATACCATGAAACAAGATAGGAGGCATTGAAGTACTCTCCATAGTGACTACAAGAGTAACCAGGTGGAGTAAACAAACTCATATGTATGATACAACTCATAGGAAAGATAAAACCTAGCTGTGAGGACATGACACAATCATGTTCCATGTTTAAGGGTGACATGACTAACACTGTCATTTTCATAGATAGAATGAGTAAAGTGGTTTCCCTTCCCTTTTCTCTTTTTCATCTCCTTCATAGTTTAATGAGCATGAAATAGAAGGCTAGTAGTGAAACAAGACCAAGGCTTATCAACATGTATAAATAAGATAGTGTGTAATAACAATTAGAAGGCACAAAATGGGTGGAATCCTTCTAGGGTATAGCTAGAAGATGAAGAAGAAGAGAAAATGAGGCTCAGTTCCAGGTTAAAAGTAGGGATTCTTATGTGGTAGAATAATGCGACATGGACACCAATATGGAAAAGGGGTGTTAATCTAGGGAATCCATGTATAGGAAGGCACTACCACCAAGTTACGATGTGCAAAAAGAGATAAGTTAATATCATAACCTAATGGAGTAGAACCTAAGGTGTAATAATGATGGGAAGCATATATTTTCCCAACTATGATATAGTTTTCCAACTAAAAAATTTAGTTATAAAATTGCATCTTACGCTCTAGCTGTCTCTTTCCATATAAAATTATGTGCTACATAAAGGTATCATATGGTATTATATTTATGTCTCTTAACATAGCGATAGTGGTTTTCTTAGACCTGTTATGGAATGGATTTGAAAATTAAACCTCATTTTCTTGATATAACCTTATACCATAATATTTATATGGCTTATAAATATGATTTCTTAAGAAGATGCTTTTAGTGAGTCACATAAATTGTGGAAACCTATAATGGGCACAATTTCTACCTTTGTTAACAAAGGAAAGCCTAATATTGGTTTCAATATTCCATGATCCACATATTAATTTAGGAAACAATTACTCTATGTCATGCCCTATTATTTACATATAATATTCCCTCATTAGCATGATGTTCAAAACTAAAATTTCCCCATCGGCCACTTTTAAAATGCACAAATTCACTATCCTTATGATAGAACATAAATTAATGGTGTCAAGAATTTTGGATGAGGGGTTGAAGGGTAGTTAACAAAGAATTATAGAATTCCTTGTCACCTCTTGGTAAACTTACTCATACTTATATCCTTTCCACACATGCTTATAAAAATGAATGATTCATAAACTGTCATGGATATTCCACTAGACAGTTCGTCACAATAGATCTCATGAAATTATACTTAAAAATATGAAATATATAATAGAGGGCTTATTTTTATTTAGATTTATTCATCTATAAATTATTGTTTATTTCATGTGATTGTGAATTACAATTAAGTAGAAAAAAGAAAAAACTTAAATAAAAACTCACAAATCATAATTGACACAAGATATAACTTGGGAAACCCTCTCAAGAGAAAACCCAACTGGAAGGCAAGGCCACTCTACTCACTTTATCTAAATAAAAGAATGGTTGTGAGTACAAAAAGTAAGGCATACAACACATGAGATACTATAGTGCATGTATCCTCTCTATGTTCTCTCTCCCTGTTCCTCTTTTCTACTTTATTCATCTATGGAACAAAATTCACTTAAAAAGAATGGAACCCCTTTTCCCTTTTCCTCCTAGTGGCTTGGTTTTAACATAACGCAATGGCCCATTAGTGGATAGGTTTGGCACCTTCAATTGTTAACTAGAGTATAATATTGACTCTTTTAGAGTATTATTTGTCATGATCATGTGGCTAGCCCCTTTTCCATGAATAATGGGGGTTGACATGGCATCCTCTCGAATTATGATTTCCGAACTAGGAAGTTCAACTTCCAAGTAACATAATTGTTTCACACAAATTATGATTGAGGTGATCCTTCAATTGTTTGAAAGGTATATATCTATAGAATACAAAAAAAAGGTTTAGTGCTAATGGGGAAAATTTTTAACCCCAAAAAAATATAATTGGTGCCTCAAATGCTCCTAGAAGGTTTTAGACCCCATTTTCCCAAACTGGGCCTTAGTAGTAAAAGTAGTCTTGTGAGTTGATTCCTTCACTTTTCCACTCTCAAAGAATCAATATGGAAGAAAAACAACAATATTATCCAATCTAGATCATACCTAAGACGATTTTGGTCCTCAAAAGCATCTATTGAATGAGGTGAGGAAAATTTTCCTCCACCTTTTCTTAAGTGTATAACTTAGCCTTTCCTAGAAGTTTTCCTTTCAACCCATTCTGCCAAAGATTATGCTACCACTCTATTGTAATTATAGACCTCTTCTAAAAAATTGTATCTCTTATCAACTCTGCATGGATATCTACTAACAAATCCTCTATAAAAGGTGAGATATGTTCCTCTTCTTGATCTAGCAAAAGGTTTTAACCATGTACTTAATCATATGTAAAAGAATACTTAAAAAAATTTAAAATATATAATGGCAAGAATGAAAAATATACACAAAGATTTTTCTCTTAGAAACCAAAATTAGGAAAACTAAATTGATTTTTTATTATATTCCTTTCAATGTTACAATAAATTATATATTTTCCTAAGCATTCATAAATCCTTAATCCTTAAACCATGGATTAGACCATAATTGTAGTTCCCTTGATCGAATCTATAAAATACCATTGGAAAAATCATCATGCATAAAACCATACACAAAATCATGGGTGGGTCCTCCCCCATCTTGATTCCGCCCAACCATCCTTGGGTCTACCCAATTTTTTATTTTTATTTTGGAGCACTACCCCAAACCCTGTGTAAGGGGGCTATAGCCCCCTTGTAAACCCCCAAGTAGGGGGGATTGTCGCCCCTGCTGCACCAGAAACAACATAACAATGCTTACTCTTAATCATGAAAATAATATAGCAGATACCTAACATTATCTACATTCAAAACTGAGTAAATGCACATGTATGAGGTAGACAATGTCTATAGGTGTTATCTCTCACCTTTTTTAGTATCTCAAAGGAACCACATTATAGAAGCTTTATTGTCTTACCAAGACATTGTAGCCTCTCCTTGTTCAATTGTAACCATACTTTGTCTCCCACCTTTAATGAATTCTTTGTAAAGCCCAATGTGTGGCAGTCAGAAATCTAGTAATAATTGGATCCCATGCACTACTTCCCTATTGGGTGATAGCCCTATAGTATCCCATAACACATCCATGTATTTTTATAGAAACTCTTCTAGTTGTTGTTTCTATTTCTTAGTACACCCCTCTAGGGATGGCTTTGCTCTTACCAACCCTTCGTCAGGATTAATTTCTCTTAATAATAGTAAAACATACTTCTTATTAGAAATTATCAATTTATTTGATTGGTTGGCACTTACCAGTGAAAAGTTTCATGTACCTTTGTGTGCATTGATGGTGAATGCTTTTCCATCCTTAATGAGTAGTACTAGTTGGCTTTCTGTGTGAGGATTGAAACTTGTGTGTACATGTAGGGAATTAAAAATTCCACTCCACATACATCAAGGGGAACTACATCTAGTTCTAATTAATCA
Organism: Pinus taeda; assembly: GCA_000404065.3. Taxonomy (NCBI): domain Eukaryota; kingdom Viridiplantae; phylum Streptophyta; class Pinopsida; order Pinales; family Pinaceae; genus Pinus; species Pinus taeda. Next base: position 137,643 of record APFE030709598.1, read on the forward strand.
ATAAAATAACATTGATAGAAAATCTATTTTTGCATTGTTTTGCTACTTTTATCTCAACATCCTTATTTATCAATCCGAATGGATATCGGCTTAGATGATCATGAACTTCCAATCCCTATTTATTGACTAGATCTAATATAGTGACAATTTCTTATGATCTTGAGTCAAATAGAGCATCGTTCATATGGAAGAGCCCAATCTTTTCATTCTCTTCATTTTGATGAAGGCTACTTAGATTCAACTCCTTTTTCACTGATGTACAAGTGATCTTCTCATCCACTTCTGAACTGCTTTCAACTTTGTTCCTTGAATTTAGTGTCCATGAGATTCTTCTTCTTATTATCTTTCTTTTTGTTCTTTAGATTAAGCTCTAGATGCAACTTCTAATACTTCTCCTTTATATGGTCATTAATGTTACAATGGTTGCAATGGTTGTTGAGATGTATGCATTGGTATGTTGTATCTTACTTATTTTTATATTTTCCTCCTTTTCACTGATTATTCCCCTCCTTAGAATCATCCTAGTGCTCTTTCTGCTTCAATGCACTTGATTTCCCTTTCTTTAGGCCTATGTTCTCTAGGTATTGTGCCTATACATAAGCCTTGTCCACCTATCGGGGATTAGAAAAAAACACTTACTTCCAAGAACTGGTTGTGTAGATCCTTAGATAATTAAGGAGTACATCTAGATTCTTTTGGGAGATAGCCAAAATTATGGCCATCTTTTGAAATTTTATGTTGTACTCTTGCATAATCTTCTCATGCTTCTTTTTGAAGTAGTGCCACTTTATCCACTAGTCCTCTACATATCTGAAGGTAAAATTATGATTTTATGAGGGTTTTAAAGTCCTCCCGCTTAGGCACTAGAGGATCTACCTCCAACCTCAAGGTCTCTATGTGGATTTCCCACTAGGTTAGTGAATGGCCCTTTAATTTCAACCACACAAATGAAATATTCTATTATTTCTCTATGTGATGAACACAAATAAAATTCTAATTTTTGCAACCAGTGGTTTAGCTTCATAGCATCAATATCACCTTGGTACATCTTGATATCAAAATTCACTTCCATTTTGAATAGGGAATGTGAATGGTTAATGGCACTCAAACTGGGTTGATGTTTTTTACACCTCTTGACTTGTTCTATTTCTTCCTCAATATATTGTTTCCCTTTGATCAAACTCTATGTTAACCCCCATATTCTTTGAATATCCCAATATAATTATTTACAACTTCAATGAGGAAACTCATGTTACAATTTATATCTACAACTTGTGACTCTAGCCACGGAAACCTATCCTTTGTAAGATCATAAAGGTTATTCACAAATTATTTTGTCATGACTAAGGTTTTATGACTTTTGTTTTATTTTTTTCTACATCCCTTGCAAATTTCCATAATATACCTAAAGAAGCTTACTCTTACACCGATATTATTTGTAAACTTTAGTGTATATTCCATTGGACAGTTCATCACAATAGGTATGATAAAATTATACTTAAAAATATGAAATATACACTATGAGGGTTTATTTCTCTTTATATGTATGGGTTTGTAAATTATTGTTTATTACATATTCATGAAGATTATAATTATTAAAAAAATAGAGAAAAAGAAATAAAAACTCCCAAACCACGATTGAAACAAGATATAACTTGGGAGACCCTTTCGAGAGAAAACTTAACTAGAAGGTGAGACTTCTCTACTCTCTTTCTCTAAATAGAATAATGGATGCAAGTACAAAGAAGTAAGGAATATGCCCTCTGGGATACTATTTGAAAAAAATCGTCTCTATGTTCTCTCTACCCATCTCTCTTAACTATTGTGCTCATCTATGGAACAAAATTCCCTTGAAAATAATGTAACCCCTTTTCCTCCTAGTGGCTTGGTAGTAACACAACCTGATAGCCTACTAGTAGTTAGGTTTGACTCCTTTAACTCTTAAATAGAGTTACAATATTAACTCTTATAGAGTATTATTCATCATGATCTCATGGCTAGTGCCATTTCCATGATTAATTGGGGCTGGCATGTCATCCTATCAAATTATGGTGGCCAAAACAAGAAGGTAAACTTATGAGTGGAATAATTTTTGCATACAAACTTTGATTAAGGTGATTCTTGCACCATTGGAAAGGTATACATTTTTAAAATAGGAAAGAAAGGTGCAAAAATATAGTAGAGAAGTTTTACCCCAAAAAAAATCTCATTGGATGCCTCAAAAGTATCCTAGAATATTTTAGACCCCAACATTCGAAATTAGTTCCCACTAGTAAAAATGGACTTATGAGTTGATGCCTCCCCTTTTTCTAGTCAAAAAGAATAAATATGGGTGAAAAGTAACATAATGATCCAATATAGATCACACCTCCCTATTTTGGGAGGATTTTGGTCATCAAAAGCATCTACTAAATGAGTTGAGGAAAGTTTTCCTCCACCTTCTCTCAGGTGTACCATTTAGCCTTTCTTGGGAATTGTCCTTTGAACCCAATATACCAAATGTCATACTACCCGTCCTATATTTTTGTAACTATTTTGCAAAATTGTATCTTCTGTTAATTCTTACTGAGCATCTAGTGCCAAATCCTCTACAAAAGGTAGGTCATGTTCTGCTTCCTGATCTAGCATGGGAGGCTCATAGAATTTCATATTCTCTACATTCAAAACTAAGTAAATTTGTTGTATGTGGGTATACTAATTCTATAGCCATTATCTCCCACCTTTTCCAATATCTCAAAGGGACCATATTGTAGAGTCTTTATTTTCTTACCAGGACCTTGTAGCATCTCCTTATTTTACTGTGACCATATTATGTCTCCCACCTTGAATGACTTCTCTGTTATGTGTTGATCATGCCTAACCTTATATTTTTCCTATGAATTTTAACCTATACCTACATATGGATCTTCCTAATCTTCTCTACAAATATTTCTTCCCTTAAGGTACCCCCCATAAGATCCTTCCTCACTATTCCTTAACATCCATATGCAATATCCAAAGGTGAAGGTGGAAAATATCCCAAATAAGTTTCAATTGGGGACTTACCAGTAAAAGTGTGGATTGATTTGTTAAAAGACTATTGTATATATACCACATTTTCATCTCAGGTCTTTAGATGCTTCTAATTGTAACCCCTCAAAAGTTGCACCAAATTCATGTTGACTACCTATCTCTACCCATTTTTGTTTGGATGGAATGTTGTAGTCCTGTTTAATTTTGTGTTCATATTCTCCCATAATGTAGTCCAAAATGCAATGAGAAATATTTTTTCCCTTTTTGAAATGTTTCTCCTCAGTATCCAAAAGTTCACCTAGACTTGTCCAAAGAATAAGTTCATTGTTTCTTGATCATTTATGGTCTTTTTACAGGGGATTAGAGCACACATATTTCTTAAACTGTTAACTACCACAAATAGGTAGTCATGTCCCTTCCTGGTTGTTGATAAGCCTCCCACAAATTCCATGGAAATTATTTCTTACGGACATGTGGGTACATGCAAGGTATGATATAGACCCTATTTCCTATTACTGGGCTTACTAGTACAACAAAGCAAGCATCCTCTTATGAACCTAGCTACCTATTCTTTCATCTTGGTCCAATACACATACCCATGCAAGTTATTCAATGTCTTCCCTTCACCAAAGTACCCTGAAACCTTGGAGGTGTGAGCCTCTCTAATTAGCTACAATCACTTACCTTCAGGAACACATAACATATCCAGCCGATAGAGTAACCCATCCTAGATATGGTAGTCAACTATGTTGTCACCATTTTACACATGACTCCAGCTCTATAACTGTTGAAACACCTCCTTGAAATCCTCATCCTCTGAATGTGCCTCTCTATATTCATCATGGGTGAATGAACCCATGTGCATTAGAGTTCCCAAAAATGTGATCTTTTATGTGGGTGGCCTTGAAATCATGTTGGCCAACTTGTTTATGTTGGCCTTCTTGTACTTGATCACTAAATAAATTTGTTGTAGAAACTCCATCCACTTGTAATCTTTGGTTTTTTGTAGCTTACTTTGGGTCTACATGTACTATAGTGGTTGGTGATCTATGTGGATTATTATCTCCTTTCCCATAAAATAGTGTTTCCAATTATTCATAGCTTGCACTGGGGCATAAATCTCCTTGTTGTAGGTAGGGTAGTTGAATTGCCCCGTGAAATAATTCATAATGATAGCACACATGCCTTCCTCCCTACATCAATATTTCTCTTATATAATACCCATTCACATTTGACTCCACTACAAAGGACTACTGCATGTTCAGTAATTCCATAATTATTTTTTTTACCTCGCTTATTATTTAGCTCTTCAAAGGCCCTCTACTGACCCTTTCCCCACTAGAAAGTCTTACCACTTGTTCATATGGCATGGAGTGTCCTGATACAAGTGAAAATGAATCTATGAATTTCCTTAGGTATTGTGGCACCTGAACATTAGTAGAATTGGCCACTACATGATGGCCTCCATCTTGGAAATATTTATCTTCAACTTTCCTCCACCTATAACATACCCCAAACACACCAAATACTATTGTGCATACTCGCGCTTCCTGATATTTTCTAGTAGCTATTGCTTCTTCAATGTCTCCAACACTTGCTTCAAGTTTTATATGTGCTCTTCCTAGGTAGCACTATATACAAATATATCATCCAAGTAGAAAATCACAAATGAATCTATAAAAGGGTTCAATATATCATTCATTAACCTCAAAAATGTATCTAGTGCATTGCATAAGCCAAATGGCATGACTAACCACTCATACAAACCTTGTCTATTTTTGAAGGTGGTATTCAAGATATCTTCTTCTTTGACTCAAACCTCATGATATCTAGACTTTCATTATGGCTTGGTGAAGTATTTCCCTTGATGCAAATGATCCAAAAAATCATCTATTTTGGGTAGGGGTACCTTCTTTTAATGTAATTATATTCAAGGCCTTGTGATATATACACATTTGCCAAGTCCCATCCTTATGTGGCACAATGATTATGGGTGACCCACATGGTGATGTAATCATTAAAATGACACCCTATTCCAGTGGTTCTTGGAACTGTTTCTTCATCTCACTTGCTTCTATAACATACTTCCTATACAACCAAATGTTTGGCAATGGGGAGTCTGAAAATAGCTGCATATTTCGCTCCACTTCCCTCTGGGTGGTAGCCCTTTAGGCATGTAGAACATATCCTTGTATGCCTATAAAAAATCTTCCAATTTTTTTTCTTCGTACACCCCTATAGGGATGTCATTTCTCTCACTAACTCTTGTACAAACTTATTTTCTCTTAAAAATAGTAAAACATACTTCTTTCTAGAATTGATCAATTGAATCCTTGGCTTTTTTTCACTTGCCAATGAAATTTTCAACTTACCTTTGTTTGGTTCATGGAGAATGATTTTCCATCCTTGAAAAGTCAATAAAGGTTGGTGTTCCCCATGAATATTACATATTTCATGTACATGTAGGGACTTCCAAACACCAATCCACATACATAAGGGGAACTACATCTAGTTCTACTTCATCAATAAAACCAACACTAATAATAAATCTATTTTTCAATGTTTTGTTACCCTTACCTTTGCGTCCTTGTGTTACGCATGCCAATGTATATGATATTGGATGATCATGAACTTCCAATCCCAATTTTTTGACCAACTCTACTATGATGATATTTTCTTGTGATCTTAATTCAAATAGGGCATCAATATTTTTCTATTTAACTTGTATCTTTATATGCAAGAGCGTGGTCTTCCCATTCTCTTCATGTTGTTGAACGCTACTCAAATTAACCTCCTTCTACACTAATGTACAAATGATCTTCTCATCCATGTATGAACTACTTTCAAGCTGGTTTCTCAAATCAGTGTCCATGAGATTCTTCTTCTTAATATTTTTCTTTTTTTTCTTCAATTTAAGCTCTTGATGCAACTTCCAACACTCTTCCTTATATGACTATAAATGTTGTCATGGTTTCTATAATATTTGTACTGGTGTGCTGTGTCTATTGTATTTTAATATTTCCCCATTTTCACTTCTTCTCCCCCTCCTCGAAAGCATCATCATGCTCCTTCTACTTCAATCCACTTGATTTCCCTTTCTCCAAGCCTATGTTCTCCAAAAATTGTGCTTGCACACAAGCCTCATCCACCAATATGGGCTTAAACGACACCACTTTCTTGCTTAGATGGATTTGTAGACCGAATAAATACTTTATGAGTACATCTAGGTTATTTGGGGAGATACCCAACATTATGGCCATCTTTCTAAATTCTGTGGTGTACTCCCATACACTCTACCCCTGCTTCTACCTAAAGTAGTGCCACCACCTACACTAGTCTTCTACATACCCAATAGTGTGAAAAGATGAATATATAAGGGTTTTAAAGTCCTCCCACTTAGCCACTAGATGAAATATCTCCAACTTCAACCTCTCCATGTGAATTTCCCACCAGGTCCTAGTATGGATCTCTAATTTCAGTTGCACAAATGGATTCTTCATTCTTTCCTCTATATGATGAACACTGAAATAAAATTCTAATTGATACAACCAATGATTTAGCTTCAGAGTGTCAATATCATCTTAGTATGACTTGATATCAATCTTAACTTCCATTTTGAATAGGGATTGTGAATGGTTCCCAACACTCGAACTAGATTATTTTTTCAGGTTCTTTCTTCATCTTGTTCTTTGTTTCTTCATGATCTCCTAATCTCCCTATGATAAGATCTTACCTTAAAACCCTAATCTTATTTAAATAGTGTGACCTTATTGGTCAGGTCCTCCATGAGGAAATTCGCATTATGGTTTATATCGACAACTTATGCTTCCATCCACAAAAACCTATCCTCTATATGATCACAAAGGTTATTAGCATATTCATCACCCATGATTGGGGTTTTATGAATTTTGGCTTAGTTGATTAAGATCCCCTAAAAATATCCATAATATACCCAAATAAATTTGGTCTAATACCAATATTATTTGTATGCTACAAAGGATATTCCATTAGAGAGTTTGTCATAACAAATATACTAAAATTATACTTAAAAATATGAAATCTACACTATGAGGGTTTATTTCTCTGTAGGGTTATGTATTTCTAATTTTTTTTCTTGTTCATGCAAATTATAATAATGTATAAAATAGATAAAAATTAAAATTAAAACTCACAACCCACAATCAACATAAGATATAACCTGGGAAAGTCTTTCGGGAGAAAACTCAATTGGAAGGTGAGGTTTCTATTCTTTCTTTCTTTGAATAAAATAATGACCACAAGTACAAAGTAGTAAGGAATGTGGCTCATGGGCTAATAAAATACATAAATTCTATTTTTATGATCTCTCCCTATCCTTCTCATCGACTCTTCTTATGTGTGGAACAAAATGTACTGATAAGGAATGGAAGCCCATTTCCTCCTAGTGGCTCAGTTATAACATAGCTCGATAACTTACTAGTGGTTATCCTTAACTCCACTCTTACATAAATTTTCAATATTTAATCTTCTTGAGTCTTCTTCATCATGATCACACGGATAAGCCCTTTTCCATGACTAATGGGGGTTTACATGGCATCCTCTTGAATTATGGTGCACAAAACAGAAAGGTAAACCTCTCAGTGGCATAAATGTTTCATGTAGACTCTGAATGTGGTGGTTCTTGTGCCTTTGGAAAGGTATCTATTTGTAGGATAGGAAAACATGATGTAGTGAAAAAATGGAAATATTTACCACCCCCC